>WOGN01003254.1:0-15498 GCA_015342105.1 Leptinotarsa texana
GCAGAGTCCTATTATGAGGAGAGTAGGAAAGACTGGAACCTCGGAGAGAAGGAAATATTGAGAGCAGATAGTTGGTTCACATACGAATCAAAAACACCTTCCTGTTCTGTTGCATGTGTTTTCAGTCGCAGTCCCAGGACAGAGATATCAATCTGCCTAGGAACCTATGCGACTGTAATTCAAGCGGAAATTTACGCTATTGAATTGTGTGCGGGTAGATTGGAAGAATCCAAACTCATAAACAGGTCAATAAAAATATTCTCGTATAGTCAAGCGGTGTAGGAAGCTCCAACCGAGCAACGTCTAAGGCTAATTGCCCACACACCGATTTTGGACGGCCGATTTTATAGCGGTCGTCCAAATTCCAATAGTGAACTACATGTGGGAACGGGAATTGGCACTCACGCCGACCGGTGATCGTCGCCGGTAAAATACCGGTGAGCAGCCGTCCTCTGCCACTGTATCGCCGGCAGTACCGGAAAGTAGTGGCGTACGTGACTATATACACTCTTGCATACTTACCGGTTTTTTACCGACCATTCCAGTCTCGACTGCTCGGGGAAATTTTAGTTACTGCGTATTAACTTAGTTTTGGTAGTGCGTGCTGATTACGATGCTGATGGTAAAAACCCGGTGAGTCTGCAAGCATCCGCTACCAATAAAATACCGGCCGATTTTATACTGGCCGTCCAAAATCGGTGTGTGTGCATTTAGTATGAATTGGTAGCAAATTGTCAAAAACGACTCTCCTCGATAGAAATACTCAACAGATTGTCTGTGGTCTGGATTCCTGGCCATACTGACTCCCTTGCAAAGGAGGGTGCAGCAAGCAGCTTCATCGGACCACAACCTGTCATTGGCATCACGTTAGGCTTTGCCAAACAAATATTGAACACCTGGATGTCAAAAAGATTTATGGACTTCTGGCAAAATCTTCCAGGATAAGCTTACTCCAAGGCGTCTATTTAACCTTCGAAGCTTGATACAGTTGTTGGACTACAGTAGGGAGGAACTACGATGTCTAACTGGCCTTCTCTCTCCTTTCTCACAGGTCACTGCCATTTAAATCATCATATGCAGAGACTTGGACTGTCGGAAGACAGAGTGTTTTGCCTTTGTTTGGAAAATAATGAAACAGCAGAGCACTTACTTTGTGCCTGCCCCGTTGATGACCGAATTAGGTTTTTAGAATTCGGCAGAGCCGTATTCTTATCATCTGACCTAAAGGACCACTCGCCATACAAACTAATCGGCTTCGTTAAGAAGCTGGGCTTATTTGCTAGAGTGTGATTAGTTACGAGCTACAATAAACCCTTACGGGTTGCGGTGGGGGGTCGATTAGACCCACTCATTTCGGAACTAACCTAACCTTAACTAACTAGTACACCTTGAACTCCACTTTGACGCCAAGTTCAAGTCACGGGTTGCTTCGGGCGTCAGCTTTCGGCGTGGTGTGCTCGACGTGCTCCGGGCAGCGTCAGTGACCAGGGGTCACTATGTTATTGGCTAAATCAACTGTAGCCAGTACGGCAGGCTTCAATTGCCATCCTGGATTCGAATCCTGGGTACCTGCTGTTTTTTGTGTGCCGGTTCGCTTTTATTTACTGGAGCTCGGATTCGAACGGAGCTGGAACTGGAACTGAGACTAAACTCAACTGAACTGCCTTGGTAGATGCTCTCGAGATTATTTGAGATAGAGTTCTACGCGGTGTCTGGTGATGAGTGAGTTGTGTCCTCTATCGGTGGAACGGTGTATCAACAAATAACGTATTATTTCCAAATCTCATTGGCGACCTGGCATAGTACAGTTTCCTATCGCTATAGAGTGGCAAATCGCATTGGCGACCTGGGATTTCTATCGCGATAGACTGGCAATTTGATCTAGGAAGGTACTCATTTAGTCGGGGTTAAATAAATAACGGAGTAATAATAAAAACAAAAATAAAATAGTTGTTTCTACTTGACGTAACCAGTACTGGTAACCGGTAAAACTTTCGCCAATTATGACCAGGCAAAAATGGCCTCCGTCGACTTCATCGAGCACGTAAGTTTTATGCTGATAGAATCAATACACTTGTGCTGGAAATTGAATAAGTATAAGTACAGTTCAAAGTGGACTCATCAAAATGGACAAAACTTTTGGAACGACCAGTATCAATCAAATGCCTAGCGCATATTTGAATACGTCAAACTATATGATCCACTCACTCAAAAGTATTATGCCCTTGATTGCTTAAGACAAAACATTCTATATATGGAATATTTCGAAATGGAGATCTTTTGTAATTACTGAATTAATGATTCTCCCCTTCATTCCTTCATTTTAGCCATTCTTAAAACATCTGTAAAGTTGAAAATATAGATTCAACCACATCAGAAAATCAATTACTTTTATTAAATATATGTTTCACTTTTGGATTTTTTTTATATTAGGCTAACTTACATGGTTAAAAAACTATTAAGTTTTGATGAACAACAAAGATGATTGATTGATTACACTGAATAATGGTCAATATCCTAGAGATAAAAAACATCACATTTCCGATAATGATTCCAAATGATGGTTGTGAAAAACTTAAAATATATTAGTTTATTATCAAAAGTATGATGTATAAAATACATGTGAAACCTGAGAAAGCTTGGTTTAATAAAAAAACACTATATTTTTGTAATTTTGTGTTTTTTCAGAGTGGCTTCAACATAGCTAAAAAAAGTTCACCAAATCATCAATCCTCAAATTAGCTTCAACATACTTGGTATACTAATTTATGTTGAACCTTCGTTTTCATGCTGTGATATTTTAAATACCTTTTTCATGCAATAATTTTTCTAGATGTCTGCCGCAATTCAATCGAAGATGGAATTCTTGGTGTCTTTATGTTGTGTATAGCTTTCTTAATCGATGGTGATGGGCACACGCGACAACCAATTTATGGCGCATTCGCTACCCTTATTGCGATGTCGATTGAAATGTGTCTTTTTGGAGGCTATTCGGCGTTAGAAAGGGTTAGGGTTAGATTTCGTAGGCAACCCGCCGAACCGTGTTGTCGATATCTGTAAATATGTACAATACTCAACTTTTTTCTAGGAACGAAACCATATTCAAAAATATCATACAGAGTGTTGCAAAATTCATGGATCAAAAGAAAGGGAATGTCGATTATATATTAGTGCAATTTGAATTTGTTTTATTTTTCTAACTGATCCTTCACCTAGTTTTGAATCTGAATATTCATTCCTTTATTCAATTCAGTTCCACAAAAAGTCGAAAACCTGTAACATTAATTGCTTAAAAAAAGTCAAAACTATCATCTCGTATGTTCATTTCAATAATATACAGGATTTAACATAAGTACGTTAAAACATTGAAGTAACGTATTCTTGAAACAAATTAAAAAGAAAATCTATATAAACTTGTGTCTGGAAATGCTGCGTTTCGAAGATACAGAGTGTTGAGATTGAATTTTTTTGTTCATTCTTCAAAAATATCTTGGCAAGAAATAAGTTATTCGTACGAAATTTGGTACACGGTCTTTTTGACGTTTAAAATCATAATTTCTTATTAATTTTCATATAACTTCTAGGGGGCACTGCGAACGCTGTCAATATTTATTTCAAATTGCACTAACTTTTTTTACAGTAAGCTTTTGGTAGTTTTCATGATAAAACCGAATTTCCACACCATTTCCAAGTAAAAAAGGTACTCTTTCTCAACAAAAGATGATCCTTTTCGAGATATTTACAATTTTCTAAATCGATGCATGTTCTTTAGCTCCTAGAGTTTTAAGTGAAGTTGCAGAAAACATTACAAAAACTAATTATGTGGTGGATCTCGTCAAAATAAACAACTTTTTCCAATAATAGCTATTTATGATATGCGTGTTGAAAGCTAGGTTTTATTTTGTAAGTGAAAAAGTTTGCGAAACGAGCGTAGCGAGTTGAGCTGTTTCACGAACAAAATAAACTTACTTTTAAAACAAAAATTATACAAAGTTTTTTGTACAACTGTCCTGTTTTTGTAATAAAATAAATAAATTTAATATTTTTATAAAAACACATTTTGACATTTCTTGTCAATTAACTATTTTCATGTTATCGTATTTGCTGTGAAGTAGCCGTGTCAGGTGATGCCTAATTACCTGGTTACCAACAAACAGTATTGTTTGCGGCTCACGTGTTTTATTTTAAATCACATTTAAAGCTTTTGCTGCTGTTTAATGTCTTGCATAATGATGAATAGTAAGGAATTGTGTGTTCCTGCCGATATTGAAGAGGCTTCAAAAAGAATTGAATTATTACCAAGAAATCGACTAAGCAGTACGACATCGCATATTCTAATTTTCTTAGGTGGTGTAGACTTGAAAACGTTGAAAGAAATTATAGCAAAACCGTCTTCCAAGCCTATCTAGAAGAGAAATCATAAATATGGAACTCAACTTTGTGGAGTAAGTTTTCATTGATAAAGTCGAGTGCGCTCGTTAAAAATGGTGTTGATACCAGCAAATATTTCCAGGTAACAGCATTCTTGAAGGGGAAAAATGAAAGTTATGGGCCCAAAAAATCAAAAACTCTTACGTTTGAACGATACGTGTCATTTATTAATAGAAGACATTGAATTAATAAGTAAATCATTGATTGTTCAAATTCCAAATACAAAAATGGAAATAGATCGTTCTTTTTGACTGTTTTGATAAATACGTTGCATTACGCCCTTCTCTTATCAATCATCAACGTTTTTTTCTAAAATATTCGAATTATAAATGCCATGCTAAGCTAGTTGGCATAAACACATTTGGGAAAATGCCTTCTACCTTTGCTGATTTTCTGAAACTACCGCAATCAAAGGAATATACAGATCACTGTTCCTGAAGGTCTTCTACTCCTTTGCTAGCAGAATCAGGATCAAATATAACGGATATTAAGAAGCATGGAGGTTGGAAGTCTACAACAGTAGCTGAGGGTTACATCGATCAATATATTTCTTATAAAGAGGCTATTGCTGAAAGAATAATCCCAACAGCTAGCTCTAGCGATACATCATCGTCCTCTTCACTTCAATAATTAAATGTGAATGCCCATGAAGTTGTCAACTCAACTAGTTCAAATAAATCATAAGGCTCTTTAACAGCAGTTGTTCTAACTATACTTGTCATATTAATGTTCATAAATAATAACAATAATGTAATAAATGTATGTAATACATTTGTAACAGAATTCAATTGTATCTATATTTAATAATAAAATTTCCTTGAAAATTGAATAATTATGTTCTGTCCTTTTTGAACAAAAAAATCTTATTAAAAATATTTTTAACACGCTACTTTGTAAACATCATATTTTGATACTCTTGACAACCATTGAAAATACCATTTTAAATGACAGTTGCACAAAAATGTATATAAAAAAATCATTCGTTTTCCAGATACAAATAACTTGCAACTAAAATTGCAAAAAATTTATAAAAAAAAATCCCGGGTACTGAATTTCGTGCAAATAGCTTGATTTCTGTGAAAGTTATTTAAAAAAACGAACAAAAAAATCAATTTCAACACCCTGTACATCCGAAACGAAGCATTACCGGACAAAAATTTATATATAGAGTTTTTTAATTGTCTCAGGAATAAGTATCTTGAATATTTTAACTTACTTATGTTTCACCCATATGAACACAACAGTTTTTCGAAAAAGCTGCAAGATTTTCATGAATAAAATTTAAAAATTGGATTTTTTGATCTATGACTTTTGGAAAACCTCATATAGTAAAAAAAACCAAGTGAATATTTTCCATGCGATTGTTTGTTGTAATAACATCTATTAGGGTTAGCTGAAAACAAGTTTTTGATTTGTTTCATTTTTCTGGCTTAACTAATTTTCATCTTATTCGAAACTAACTATTTCCTTCTTTATTAATTTCAATTCTACGGAAAGTAGAAAATCCATGACAGTATTAACTTTTTCAAAGATGATTATTGCAAATATTACATTTTCTCGTATTTTGATTCTGAGAATATGAAACTTGAAAGGTTTTAAAAAAGCGATATTATTTGCAACTATAAAATCACAAAATTGATACTTTTTGATTTATCACTTTTGAGACACTCCGTAGAACTATAGTGAGGAAACCAGGTGAATATTTTTCGTTAATTTTTTTAATAAAATAATTCAATATCAATCAGGGTAAGTCAACTTACTAAAAATAATTAATTGAAATGAAAAAAATCACACAATCAGAAATGAACGTAGTATTATTAGTGACGATACTGTTCATGTGGAACATTCCATTATCAAATCTGAGAAAAACATTCATATATTGGTTGTGCTTACTGTGCTGAATTAAAAATTTTTTGTGTTACTTACAAGTTTGTTGTTGAATACACACAGAATAGAATCATGAATATGAGCTTGGGGCTTTTTTCATAAGACAGAGCTGTCACTAGTTAACAATCTTTCTCTTAGACGAAGGTTTCATACATGCAGTTGAGCCGCATTGAAATTAATTGAGTCTCAGGCACTTTGATGTTTGTGTGCGAGTTTTCCTGCACTGATGAGAGGTAATAGCTCGAAATAGGTATTTAGGTGATCTACACGAATAATTTCAGCATGATCCTGCTGCTGGATGAACGAGAAACGTCTGCGAGACCAACCTCTGTGAGGTATCGGATATAATTCAATATCCAGCGGGGTATTAGCCGGAAATTAGTTTGTTTTCTATGAATGAATCAGTTATTAGCCTAAGTATTCAATTTTTTTTCCATGATTATATTTTATCATTTCGGGTTTTTATGAATTTTCATAACAAAACTTGAAAATATGAAATTAAGTTTACACTGTATACACTATATGCATATATGCACTATAATATAATATGAATATAATAATATAATTTAAAAATCATATCCAAAGTGTCAGCGATAGGCACTAAAAAATACATTTTTGGCTTTCACATTTCATTCAATGAGTGAAACATAATATTATCTATGTTTACGACTCTTTGGAAAAATTCATAGGTCTCTACACATACATCTTCAGGATATAAGCGGCAAATAAAGACCACCCGAAACATTTTTTCTAATCTCTTGTCCATTTAAAGTGATACTGTTCTCCTTTCAGTAAGTCAAAAAGTAGTACCTTACTTATGTTAATGACTTATAAATTATTCCAAGAAGTTTTGATATTTTTTAATTTCACTTCCATTTGAACATTTCACTTCCGTTGAATATCAACGAAAATTGAAAAGTAATTAATGTTTTTTTCACCTGGAAACTCTTCAAGAAACTTTTTTTTTTATTTTTTAATTATTGAAATTACTGGAGTTCTTCTATAATAAATGGTTCAAATATTCACTTGGTTGCGAAAAATAATCACTCAGTAACAACAACGACCCTGTAAATACTGTTTTTGAAAGTGAATCTGAGCAAAAGTTTAGTTTTTAAAATTCGACGTGACTAGAAAATAATGATTTCTCAATTATAACTCATTTATACTTGGGGGAATCGATCATATATCAATTTTTTTTAATCTCCATATGAGGATACAAATTATCTGTTAACGATAACTCATAAAAAAATTCCATTAGGAGCTTACATTGCTTTACGTAATATATTTTGCTCTGCTCTTGGTTCCTTGTTCAAGATGAAAATCAATGATGAACGTATATTCTGAATATTGTGCTATTCTGGAAAAAAAGAAAAGTTTGTTCCATCTTTAACGATATTTATAAAATCATTTTTCTCTGTTGAATTCATTTTTTCAAGTGCCAAAGTTCATAGAGATCGCTTTTATCTGCTTTTTCAATTTGTGTATCGATAACAATACTTATTTCTATTGAATAAAGAATATTTAATAAAATCCACCACAAATTCTTCTGATATTAGTCTCAACTGTTTATCAGGGTGTTGCGAAAATTAAATAAAACTTGCATTTAAATATTACTGGAGTGTTTTCCCAACTCCAAACCGTTACTTCAACACCTCGACACGTGTTTCGATCACAAAGTGATCATCTTCAAGAGGAAGATTGAAGTAAATATACTAACAATATTTTCCTTATTTATAACGTAAATACCTCTTCTAGGTACCTGCGTTTTGAGTTTCTTAAATTTATTTCACAATTTTGCCTTATCTATTAATCTTCAAACAGTTTTGCAATATGTCCTTATGTAATAGTCAGGTAAATCTAATAATCAAAATATTATTTTAACAAGCTCAATAGTATACTATTCGGTATTGGTCCACCATCGTTCTTCATAATATTATTATATTTACTTATTTCTAGCCTCTCATAGGCATCTAGTTGTCTGTTGTAAATTTGTCTAACTATTCTTAATGAACTGAAATCTATGGAATGGTTTTGTTGCAAAATATGATGAGCAACTGCTGAATTTTCTGGTCTTCCATATTTTACGTGTGCCAAGTGTTCCATATATCTTATTTTGATAGATCTTTTTGTCTGTCCACAATATTTTGCATCGCAGTCCTTACATTTGATTTCGTAAATTCCAAACTTTTCCCAGCACGTTTGTGTTGTCCACAGTGATAAGAACTGTCAGGAATATACCTATACGTGCTTGTTTCCTTTCTAAATACATCATATTCTAAGCCTCTATATCGGCCTACCAAAACGTCATGTAGATATCAGCTACTTTCCTTGTGTACTCTTTCTCGGAAATATTTGAAAATCGTGTTCTGAATTACTCTGTGTGATATAAAAAAATCAGCAACGTTCTTTTTTTTGTTGGAAATATTTATGGATTTTAATTAGTTCAAGAGCGAATCGAAAACTGTGCCAAAAGTTCAGAAATCTCTAAAGAAACGACCGAACACCATGATAAATACATCATGCTGTCAATGAATCCATAACAAAACAGCTGTAGGAGATATTTCAGTGGCATTTGCTGGTTGTTAAATATTTATGAACGTTTGAATCAGTTCGGTTTATCACCAAGCTAATGTCATCAGGATTTTGGTAAATATTGAATTATGGGATTTATTTTTCTCAAATAATCCAAAAGTAGGATTGAGATAGGTCATAAGCTGTAAAAAACAAGCATAAACGATGAGTAGATACTTTTTCAGATAGGAAAAATAGATTAGAAAGGCTAAACTAATTCAGAATATATTCTGTATTAGTTCAGTCGAACAAACTTATTTCTTGAACAAGAGCATCCATAGTTTACTCAAAATAATGCAAAAATCCACATTTTCTGACTTTGGGAAATTGTAAGATATGATTTATACATATTTATTACAGCTTCGCATTTTTTATATTTCTGTGAGTAACGCCAAATAGCAATCTGATTAGACTAGTTATAATCGATACAGGGTTCGAGCTATTTGTACATAGCTTCCTATTCATGAGTCTGCTTAAGTTCTACGTCTCTAACCAATTAACAACCTCATTATGTATATCCGCTTCTTGGATGTTTTTGGTACACGCTCATATTTTTTTCATTGTTATGACGCCTTGTATAATTTGCTTTATTTTATGTCAAACTCATGATATACACAGAAATTCCTCCTTCTGGATTTACACTAAATCACCACAGCTCACGGACTTTAAAATAACTCAAAACACTTTGAACACGTTCAATTTTTTTTCCAATAAAAATGATTTGTATTGAAATAACGCTTCAGTTTGAGATTTTTACTTGACTGCTTACAGAACCACAAGTGTTTCACTATACAATGGCATCTTCAGACAATGTTTAGTACTAACTGTAGTAGTAAATGTTACTACTGAACACTTCATTGGGACACGTAACATTGCTTTATTAACTCTCGAATAAAAATGTCACAATAATGTGTTATTTGAAAGTTTATAATGAGTTTTCATCAAGTATCAGCCAGATCAAACACGTAAAGTAGGATCCAATTGTAATATCCATGTGTGAAATACTGTATTGATCATTTTGCATGAAAATATTGAAATATATCGAAGCAAATTTTATCATTGAGTAACTCATGAGATGATATTTCGTTGCAGTTGAAACCGTATTTCTAAATAGTTCATGATACGTATAATATACGGATCATACAAAGTGGCCACGCAGGACATATTTATTGTAAAATAAATCTTTACATACTCTGAAAACAGAACAAAAAAAATAAAGAACCTTTATGTCGCCATTTTAAGAACTGCGTATTTCCGGATGTCGATTCAGCATAAGTCAGCTTTGACATTGATCTTGTTTGTCCATGTCATATTGCGGATGAATAGAGAAGGTCAATAAACACTATATACCACGGACAACATATTACTAATTTGTCACGGTTATTTTTGGAAAATTGAACAGTTTTACTGAATATTCAGCATCCCAAATTGATACTTTTTTTCCGATAAGAAATCGGGGTATGGCCAGGAATCCAGACCAGAGACAATCTGTTGAGTTTTCCTATCGAGGAGAGTCGTTTTTGGCAATTTGCTACCAATTGAGACGTTGCTCGGTCGGAGCCAAGAGCTTCTAACGCCGTGCTGCTTGATGGTCAGAGAATATTTTTATTGAATTGTGTATGAGGTTGGATTCTTCCAATCTTTCCGCACACCATTCAATAGCGTAAATTTCTGCTTGAAATACAATCGCATAGGTTCCTAGGCAGGTTGATATCTCTGTCCTGGGTCTGCGACTAAAAACACCTGCACCAGAACGGAAAGGTGTTTTTAATCCATCTGTGAACCAACAACTATCTGCTCTTGATTTTTCCTCCTCCCGGAGGATCCAGTCCTCTATTCGGGAACAGTACTTTATAAGGCAGTTCGTAGTTGACAGTTGAAGGAATAAAGTCAGAAGTCGTTTCCAGAATGCTGTGACTTCCAGTGACAACCAACAGTTTGTTGCACTCTACATTGAATTGATTTATGCAATTAGCAATGTGCACAAGTCTGTATGCAGTCCATCTAGCCTCTCTCTTCAGACAAATGTGGAGGGATGGTAGATCTAGACGAATCTTCATGGCCAGGGACGGTGTGGTACTGATGGCATAATTGATGGCCTGTTTCTGTAAGCTAGAGAGCTTCGCCTGGACCGTTTTCTATAAAGCCTTCGGCCACCAGGTAATTGCACCATAAGTGATCATTGACATTCATCGCA
This sequence comes from Leptinotarsa texana, assembly GCA_015342105.1. Lineage (NCBI taxonomy): Eukaryota > Metazoa > Arthropoda > Insecta > Coleoptera > Chrysomelidae > Leptinotarsa > Leptinotarsa texana. Next base: position 11,087 of record WOGN01003254.1, read on the forward strand.
TAAATCCAATAGACTTCAAGTTTTACCACAAATGCCAAAATATTTCACCTCCGTTCCTTGTAGAATTATCTCACCTTTGAGGGAAGGTGGCGTTAGATCGTCCAATTTTCTCCTCCTGGTGAAGGAGATAACTACAGTTTTGTTGAGGTTGACAGACATCTGCTCCCTCAGGCACCAACTGTGAACAACAAAATAATTTAACATGAAATTGATGGATGTAGCCGTTACTACGTGGTAGGAAACCATAATGAAGAAAAAAGAAATGAAACTTTCTATGTTTTTTACCACTTTCATTTTTAACTATTTCTTACTGCAGTTTCGTCCTATACGAACATTTTCAAACTTATACAATATTACAAACTACCCTTCCCGATGTGGACCTTGCCAAGATGACAAGGTTATCTGCAGACAAGCAGACAAGGTCATCTGCATAAGCAGATGACCTTGTCTGCTATGCAGATCTACTTTTCTTCTGCCGAGAGCATCAAGCAGATAATCCATCAGGAACGAACGCAGAAGAGAATATAGTGCCATATGTTGAGGGCAGCCCCTGGTGACCATAAACCTAATGGCCTCGCCTTAAAGAGTCGGAGTTGCAGTTCTGTTTACCAGCATGGCATAGATCCAGCCAGTTATGGTCAATTCTATACCTTTCCTAGCCAGAGATGATCCTATAAATATAGAATCATTACTGGATTGAAATAACTCCCTGACTATCCCAAAAAACAGTTGCCATCACTTTGCCAGCCGAAAAAACCGTTTTTGCTTTTTTTTTGTAGCCGCTCCCACTTCTGCAGTCCACTGTTTCGGGCGTATAATGGTGTATTCAAGTATCATCTACAGTGACCTAATTGACTCCAAAACTCAGATTTACTGCGCCTAAACTGCGCCAATAGGGAGTTGGAAATGTTCATTCAAACATATTTTTTGGTCTAATGTGAGCAAACGCGGCAATCAACGCGCGGACAGTTGTCATGCCTGAATATTGAATTAATATGGGACAAAAATGCCCTTTTGACATGTTCATAACCTCTTTTATCTCTGCCACTTCAATTGGGCGGTCGTCTAGTACCATTTGGTGAACTTTGGTCATATTTTCGACGGTAGTTGCAGTTTTCGGACGTCCAAAGTTTCATCGTCTCCCAAGTTCTTACGATCACGTTTAAATTCAGCTGCCCAAAATACTCAGAATCCAACTCGTATTTGACTTTTGTAGGCGTATTACTTTTCAAAAACAAATATTTAATGATGGTTCGATAGTCGATTTTGTCCATTTTCATAAAAACACTCATCAACTCACTCAAACGACTGTTACATAACAACTGCGCGTTCAAAATGGCTGAAACGTTGGTGAGTAATTGTCAACAAATGAACAACAAAATTCATTAGCTTTTATTTGTGTGCTGTTATCTTGAGATCGAAAACTTTTCAGAGCACCCGTATGCTCATTTTGAAGTCCACAACGACGCCCGTTCCGGTTTCTTTTCATCTTCAGATACACTTTTTTTTTGATAACACAATGCTATCACAGCCAGTGTGCGGTAGTTCGAAAAGTGAGATGCGAAAATTTTATATCAAGCCTTAATGGGGAAAGTTAGACAAGTTGTAAATATGAGAAGAACTTTGAATGTCATTTCGATAAAGACAAAGAGTTATGATCTTTTTCATATGAAGCATTTCCATTATTATTCTTGTGTAGTATATATATTCAGAAGCTTCAACTTCAACATTTTAGAAATCAGGTGACGGTCATTCAAAGTGAATATTTATCTGATGCGAAAGCATCAGGGTTATTGTTCTTTACACTATTCACTGGTGTAGAAACAGGCTTTTTATTTGTAGCATCACAATTCTGACAATAAATCTTACAAGTTTGTAAAATATTGGTTCATTGTATCAATCATTGATTATAACTTTATTTCATAAAACCCTTTTATAATCAATTTAACTTGTGAAGTATTGTTTATATGACATTACATCTCCAAAATTCTTCATCCGTATCTGTTTCATTACGATCATTTGCCAGATAATTGCTGATAAAGTTATAATTTTTATGTGTCGTAAATAATAATTGTAAATAAAATGGTTTATCCTCATCCCTGTCTTCAGGCACATAAATTTTAAGGGCCAATATTCTTTTACTACGTTGCTTCGAGATATTCCTGAAATCATTTCAACTTTTCATGTACTTCTAGTTGGGTTCGTGTATTTTTGCAAACATGTTAGAATTTCATATCATACATGTTATTTCATAAATGAATGCTGATCATGGAGAGCAATAATGTAAAGAAAAACCCATTATATAAACATAGATCCTCAACCGCTTAATTTCTCCATTAATATTTTTGATACCGCTTCGTCTTTTTTAAATCGGTTTTATTAACTTCACTTGTATTTTTGTTTGTAACCAACTCCTTTGAACTCGATTTTGACTAACTTTGAATGGACAGATGTATTTTAAACTTTGTACACTCAATAAGACAATTCAATAATTTCATAAGTTCATCTCATTATCCTGATCAGGATCGCCAGGATTAAATAATTTCCTTGCACGATCTCTGTGCGACATCAAGTGAGACAACCACACTGTCTGCGCATGCGTATATATTTTATATTGAAACAAATGGGCTTGATATAGTGGAAAGTTAAAAGTGAAAAAAATAAACTAATTCAAGATTTTGTTCAACATTAATAATAATTTTTTCAAGGGCAAAACACAAGCACTACAGGGAAATCCTCACGGCGCTCTCAGAGCGGTGTCTGTGCGACAGTAGTGATTCACGTTGGAGTTGAATCGCTGGAGATTAAATTAATTTAAAAAACGTTCTCAGGAAGTTGATAACAGACAAACGCAGTTCCAGATGAAAGAGTTCTTAAAGAGTGAAGTTCGAGGTGTACTGAGTTGAATTTCAAAACGATGAGCAGCCACAGTCCATCGCATTTTTCTGCTATATACCGCTCTTGGTGGAATCACCTCCCGTGAACTTCTCCCGTGAAAGTATCTACAGAAGAGAGACAAATCTCAAATCTTTCTTCGATGTTCCAGGCTATCGAGGTTGCACGTGATGTTCGCGTCTCCAATCAGGCGGATGGCTCTTTTCTGGATGAAATCTAGAAACTTCAGAGTATGTTTATGGTCAGAGCTCCATACTCCAAAGAAGGTCTGATCTGAGCTTTATAAAGCATCAGAAATTGCTGAGGTGTATACAGTTTTCTGGTCCGGAACAGTGTTACAAGTTTTTAAGGAGCAGCCTTCGCAATTCCGGCGAGTTGATTGTGCCAAGACATTGGTGTCCATTTTAACCCCCAAAAACTTATCGAAGCAGAAAGTGGAATGTCTGATCTGACATCATCATATCCGGTTCGGAGACATTTATCTTCTTGGAGATAACCGATGCCTGGCATTGAATTGTACCTGGTTACTTTCACTCCAATTCGAAATCATTTCTAGATCCTCATTCTGGAATCCAAATGGAATGACAATACAAGTCTGCTGTCGTCAGCAAAGCAATATACCTATCAGATTCTTGGTTTTTTCCAATAGATCGTTGATATACAATAAAAAGAGGGTTGGAGACAATATGGATCCCTGGGAACTCCAGCGTTGATGGTGAAAGTATTCGAGAGATATCCATTGACGGCCACTTGCAGGGAACGTTCTTTCAGGAATTCAAACAGTCATACACAGAAATAATCCGACAAGCTATAACATTCAAGCCGTAGCTCTAGCACATCGTCCATTTTCAAAATACGCAGCTACAATAGATATATGGATGGTATAAACCATTTTTGAACGCTTTCAAATTTTTTAATGAAGTGAATCGAATACATCAATATACCAAGGCTTAAACACAGATATGCTTGTACAAAAACACCTGGCGAATTTTTTTTTATCTCTGTGTCACCTTCTAAACTATTATTTCTGAAAGCATATTATGTTTCAATACAATGGCGTTCCAACAGTGAACCTTTCTTACGATGATAACATTTTAGGTGATGAAAAATAAAAATGTCTTGATAAAACTTACTTTTCATCAACACTTCAACATCGATCGATCCTCATTTTCAGTACACCGATATAGATATTTAGGATTGAATACCCTTCAAAATGATGTATCACAAGTATAGTAGTCCCACTGGAAATTCTGAAGTACGGGGTGCTGGGAATAAAGGGGTTGACAATACAATGATAATTTTTTATCGACCTTTTTTGGGTATTTGTTACCTTCCACAATCAGAAAAATATAAAAATTATTATGGAGAACTTCCAAACGATATCTTTGCTGTTTGGAATAGAAACCACGATGACCTGAATGCTTTTTTGAAATATATCAACGAGCGGGAGCCGACAATAAAATTCACAATAGAGATTGAACAAGATGGTCGACTCCCTTTCCTTGATGTAATGTTAG
>WOGN01003255.1:0-15498 GCA_015342105.1 Leptinotarsa texana
GAAGACTATAAAAATATAAGTGTACAAATAAGATAAAAATTAATTTTTTTAATAATATTTTAAATATATAAAAAAAAAGTAATAATTTAATTCTAAATATAAATACCTATAAATATGTCCCTAAATTCTTGTAAAATATTTTCACCTTATTCACTTAACAAAATTCATTTATAACCCTAGCGTAAAGAATAATCATATGCAGGTCCGTCATAAAAGCAACTCTATAGTGACTGAGGTAAGATTTTCAATTTATTCTTGAAATTGTATAAAGAGAAGTTCCAAAACTTGTTGGGAAGAGTGTTATAGAATTTAGGTCCAAACAAATAAAATAATAAAGTTACAAAATGAAAATGATCACAGAGTAAAAAAATAAATGAAAAAGAATGAAAATTAGCAAAGAATTGAAAAAAAAAATGTCTCAAACCAAGTTATTTCACGACGTTTCGATTACTAATATCCACAATCGTCTTCGGATGATGACTGGAGTATTCTTCTGATAGATGTCTATCTATAGATCTTTCGAATGTTTTCACCTGAACTAATACGGTAGTTTTGTAAAAAAAAAAACGCTGCTGAACACAAGATATAACCTTGTGAACCGCAACTCTATGCTGAATTTGGGATCGATAATTTCCTATGGGAGGGGAAACCGCTTGGTAACGTAACGTATAACGGCGCGATCGATATATAATAACAGTGAGCATATACGGTAAAACTACCACCGCTGATTATAAAAAAATTGATGGAACAAGCAGAAGATGATGAATTGAAGGGGTTATATTTTTTAGGAGTGATTAATTTTTGGGAGGATGGCAATTCTATGTGAGTACAATTTGTTACCATTCATTTAAAGTAAAACTCACTTCAGAATAAAGTATTCATGCATTAATTTCCCGAAATTAAATTTTTGAGTTGAACTGTTAAAAAAATTAAAGGGGTGGGCATCAAAGAAAAGCACTGTAGAACTTATCAAATTCACAAAACTGAGAAAGTATCAATCAATATTTCATTATTGAACAAAGTAAAAGATTCACAAGATTTCTCCAATTTGTTATTTGAAAATGTCACTTGAGAATCCCCACACCCGGAAGGCTACTTTTCTCATTTATTTTAGTTTTTCCCAATTGAGTCATATCAGTGAGGTTGAATGATTTTCAATTTTTTTTCGCAGATGTTGATATAATGAAAAATTTGGATTTTAAAAACACAAAATCCATATACCGGAAGCTGACATAATTTAATTAACGAATAGTATAGTTTATTCGACTGTAAAATGAATTATTTCAACAAATGTTTGTGAATTTCATTAGTCAGAGAGCCAATTGTTGCCTAATGCGGTACTAATTGGAGTTCTTATTTTGAGCGACTTCTTTCATTATTTAAAAATGAAAGGCTTTGGTCCCACTTTAATATTTTCATTATTCACCATGTCAAATTATCATTTGAATGACTAAATGTGCCCAATCAAATTGTTACTGATCGCAATTCAACGACAAACTAATTGAATATTTGGACTCACCTTTTCGAATCAATGATGTTCACCAAAGGGCACCTGAAATAGAAATTGAGATTTAAAACAGATTAAACAGAATTAAAATATTTCGAAGCACGATATTATCTACTGTCAGGAAGACCAAATAAGAAACAATAATGGTTTCGAGAGAAGATTCACCAAACATAAATTTTAATAATATTCTTATATACTTAATATTTTGCTAATTTTTTTTATAGTCAAAAGTAATGAATGCGCAATATGAATGACACTCATCAAACAAAATTTTGTGATTCCATTTTTATTTGATGCAGCTTGGATAGGCGAGTTTATGCTACTTTTGTCTCGCAAACAGGCCGCAAAAAAAGATTTTATGAGCGTTCGGGCCCCCTTTCTAACTACTGTCTATGTTTATTCATTCATGTACAATTGATATTGTTATATTTCAATTTGAAATATTTACTAAATAATTGAAATGTGTCACTATTTTCTCTTCTTTCATAACATATGTATTTGTAGAGTGTAAGCCCACGCACTTAGGCCACATGTGACCCATTGTACATCCTCCCGAGAAGTTGTCCTCCTAGTTCATCGTCCATCCTGTCCTTTCCAGGAAGGTTGACAGGTAGCTGGGAGACATCTCCTTTATATCGGCAGGTGTAGGCACAGACTCGCCGAACACACTCTCTTATTGACGATAATTCCGGGCACTCGCACAGGACATGCCTGACAGTCTTATTTTCCTGTTCACAAATCCTGCATAGAGGTGTGTCCACTAGCCCCATATTATAGAGGTGTTTCCTTAGTTGACAGTGGCCAATCAGAAATCCTACTGTAAGGCGCAGATTTTTTCTGATCATCGTCAGATATTTCTTCGGCGCCAGCATCCCAGGGTCGCCCAAGGTGTTCCTGGCAAGATTACATCTTTTGATTTCATCCCATCTCTTTAAGGATTCAGCATAGGTGTAATATTTGACTAGTTTCGCAATTGTCGAAGTCATCAGGGCGTGGGTGCCACTGGGTCCTAAAATTCTCAGTCCAGCCGCTTCCTTGGCTAAAGAGTCGGCAATGCGATTACCTTTACTCTTGTCTTGCCCTCTAACCCACCTCAGGATAATGTTATTATCTACCGAGGCTTTGGCTAAATCTTGGTGACACTCTAGTGCGAGCTTTGAGGTAACAACACGTTGTCTGCTCAAGGCTAATAGTGCTTGTCTGCTGTCAGTGCAGATTGATATGTTTTTGCCAGAAATTCCTTTCTTGGTTATTCCTTTTGTGGCGATTGAGATACCAGCCAGTTCTGTTTGGACCACGCTGGTATTTCCATTCCCCAGTTTTTGACCTGGAGGACACTCCACGTGCTTTCCATGCCCTCCATCCCCAATAAATTTTCAGCATTATTTGAAATCAACATTTTTGAAGGGCAGTTTGGGCAGAGTATTTTGAAATTTTTTATTACGTACATCGTATTTCTTTTTGGAAAACAACCTTTTTGCTTGAGCCCAAAAGAGTTCAATGAAACTAGGATCCGTAATCGTAGAATAATAATTTTTTTTCTGAAAAAACGATTATATTAAAACATACTAGTTTTCTTTCGACCATTAGTTGGTATACTTTGAACATTTCTGGAATGATAATTTGCATTATACATTATGATCATATAGTAAGTTGAAATGACATATACTTTGTGCCTGCCCCGCTGGACAGAGCTGTACTCCTACCATCTGACCTGAAATACCACTCACCATACAAACTAATCGGTTTCGTTAAGAAGCTGGCTTTATTTGGCCGAGTGTGAATAGGTGTGGGCCACAATAAATCTTTGCGGGTTGCGGTGGAGGGTCGAATAGGCACACTCACTTTGGACCTAACCTAACCTAACCTAGTTGGAATGGGTCTAACATTTGCTCAAAATATTCTCCAAACACATCGCCGTTCATGACTTCATGGTAATGGCCAAAATGCTTTGACTTCTTCATCTTCAACACGCTTCAACATCTTGAGCGATCATCAATATGGCTTTCGGAAACAAAGATCAACTGGCGACCTTTTATCGAATCTGATCTAGAACTAAGTAAAACATTTCTGCCAGAGTATCAACGGTGTACGAAAGATTTTGTTGTATGAGAGAGTTTTATACGTAAAGAATAATAATGTACAATATTTCCGTAACTAATTTATTTACACACGTTCAGTTTATCTGCACAATGTGTTAACAGCTCTCTTTCTAAGTACAGACTGACTCGAACAGGGGCTGGCGGCCGTTTTATGTTGCGGCAACGAAAATTGCCGATCTCTTCTCGTCATTTCGACACCTTTTCTCGAACTCTGGTTTCGTTTCTCGGCGTATACGGAATTTTCGCGACTGGTCTAACCGCATTCTTTGCCGCTGTCACGTTCCCGGCGCGTGGCAGCAACCGTCAGGGCCGGCCTGAGATTTATTACAACATCATATCAGATCGTGTGAACTAGCGGGTCACTCTTCCTTTCCATCTATCGGGATCCTATTGTAACCACATGCTGCTTAATGCTATTTGAATATCGCTGAATTCAAATCAGAAATCAATGAATCCAGTGATAAATTCAGTCATAATCGTTCTGCCTCTGTATTGAAAAAGTAAGGATCAATAATAATTGTCTGCAATTTCTGGGTTTATTAGTCGTGGTCTGCATTATAGAAGGTCGAAGTGATTAAACTTGCTGCTATGCGCAAACTGACATCATCGCAGCAAGGTAGATCACTTCGATCGCTTCGCCGCTTCGCCTTTAATAATATCAGCCGCAGTAGCAGACGAAAGGTCAGGTATAAAAATCTGCAGACTACGGCTAATTAACCCGAAACATTGGACGAACATTAACAAATTGTCTTTGGTTTGGATTCCTGGCCATACTGGTCTGGAAGGCGATGAAGCTGCTGACTTTCTTGCAAAGGAGGGTGCTGCAAGCGGTTTCATTGGACCAGAACCAGTCATTGGTATCGCTTTGGACTTTGCCAAACAAACACTGGACACTTGGATGGCAAGAAGATTTATATACTTCTGGAAGAATCTTCCAGGATTGGCTCACTCCAAGGCGTTTATTCACCCTTCTAAGCTTGATTCCAAATAGTTGTTGGACTACAGTAGAGATGAACTACGATGTCTAGCGGGCCTTCTTACAGGTCATTGTCATTTGAATCATCATATGCAGAGACTTGGACTGTCGGAAGACAGTGTTTGTCGCCTCTGCCTGGAAAATGATGAAACAGGAGATCATATACTTTGTGCCTGCCCCGCTGGGAGCCGAATCAGGTTCTTTGAGTTCGGCAGATCCGTACTCTCACCATCTGACCTGAAAGACCATTTACCATACAAACTAATCGGCTTCGTTAAGAAGCTGGGTTTATTTGGCCAAGTGTGAATAGGTGTGAGCCACAATAAACCCTTGCGAGTTGCGGTGTAGAGTCGAATATACCCACTCACTTTAGACCTACCTACCTACCAGTACACCTCGAATTCCACTGTTTAACAACTCTTTCATCTAGAGAACTGCGTTTATGTGGAATAAACTTCCTGAGATTCACATCCAATGTGAATCGCTACTTTCGCACAGTCACCGCTCTAAGAGCGAAGTGCTTGTGTTTTGTCCTTGAAAAAATATTCAAATCCATAGATAGTCCCCGCACTGTCGAGTGTGAACTTTCAATTACCCAAAAAATTACGTCGTGTTGGATATTGTTGCTCTTTGTTTGTCGATCTTGTTTTTCATTCAATACGGTGAAAAGTCCCGGGTCTAAGAAAGAAAGCGCATTTTCAAAATTGGCTTTATTCATCAACATAATCCCCATCAAGAGCCACATAATCATTCCAGCGCAGTTCTAACATTTCAATACCACTTTTGTAAAAGGATCTATCTTTTGCCTCATAAAAGGCATCAGTTTCAGCAATAACCTATTAAGTCGTGCGAAATTTCTTACCAGTGAGCATTTTTTTGAGGTGTGCGAACAGCCAGTAGTAGCTGGTAGCCAAATATGGCGAATACGGTAGATGTGAGAGCCATTCCAAATTCAATTCATGTAGTTTTGTTATTGTTTTGATTGATTTATGACATGGTGCCTTGTTTTGATGATGAAAAAAAATATTTTTGTCATATGCGGTCTTTTCTTTGCAATTTCTGCCTTCAACGCTCCAATAACGCTATATAATATTCACTGTTGAGGGTATTGCCTTCTCTAGATAATGGCGTTAATAATAGGGAATTTAACTTTCATGCATAGGCTGTTCCAACGTGGAACAAACAAAATAGCAAAAGGTCGCAATAGTTAAAATGCTGGAATATTTTTGAAAAAACTTCATCGAGCAATCATTTTCTTGTTTATTTGCAATCATCATCTTTCGAAATTATTCGAATTTTTCATGATGTCAATAAAATGAGAAATGATTCAATACAAAGAATAGTAAAAATTTCAATGAATGTGAAAGGAATAGAACTTGAAAGAATCATAGTTTGAGTTTTTTGTCATTCGGACGTGCAAAATAATATAAAATCATAAATACAAATCTGAATTAAATATTATATCAAAATATTTTTAGTTTTAATCTCGTATAACTAGAACTAATCAAGTTATTTCTGAAATATTTTTTTATAGAAACGCAAACACTTAATGACTCGCTCGGTATAAATTAATGAATAATCTCACTCCTCAACAATTTGGTATCTGCGATATCAGTTTTGATAAAGGCAGCTCTATTTTCTCCGAATTCCTTACTCAGCTTACAGATGACTTCTTTCCCTCCATTCTCATCAATATCTGCAATCATGATGGCCTTATTTTAGGGTCAGTAGAATCAATAAAGAAATAATTCTTACCTTGGTTCCACATTTCAACAATTCCTTCACGCAAAGCAGACCAAAGTCGTCGGTACCTCCTGTCACGAGGGCGATCTTATGACCCATTTTTGATTCAGGAAAAACGGGCAAAAATATTTCTCCTCTTCCCATATTTCTTTTCTGAATTCCTGATGTTTCGTCTGTTCTGTAAGTAGTTCAGAAGTATTGATACTTTTACGTCTCATCACCGTCTCCAATGTTATGTCTATATGTGGGTTTTTAAATAAATGACTGGTAAGCTTTTCTATATCTGATACCTTCATTTATTACGTCAAAATACAACTGAAAACTACCTACTTCAATTAGACAATTGTTATCGCAGTAATTTCCCTTGTTTACTAAACTATAGTCGTTCATCTGATCTTCCAAAAGGTTCGTAATTTACTCCACATTTGAATGCCCCGGTATATTCTCGATAGCATTTCGGCAAGAGATTCAGCTTTTCAGAGACTCAAACAGGTTCTGAAGTGACGTCGGAATAGGTTTTTTGATCATCATGCTCAGACTCGTGACATTGTCTTCTCTTCAAATTATTGCGATTTGGAAACTCGAGCCAGTCTTTCTAGATGGGTGATCAAAGATTTTTTCTAGCTGGATTCAACAGGTGTCTATTGATCACTCAGTTCAGGCCTCTATATGTATTCGTCAACTTTTGTCAGACATAAGGTATCATGTGAAGAATCATTCAAGGACAATCACTTCATTACTCATTTTCAAAACTGCCCACATAAACGAATCGCTATACGAGAGCATCATTCTTAAAGTAATAGCAATTCGTAAAACAAATCAAAGCGGAAAATCTTCATTCATAATACTGTTGAAATATACCAATTATCTGTCCACAGAAATTGAACATTTTACAACATTCTGTGTTCAAATAAACTGAGAAACTCTCCTCTAAATCTGGTTTTATGTAGTGTTTCAGAATTTTTTGAGATCGTGTTAGTATTTCATCACTTGACTCACCAAATCCAGGGCCGTCGCAATGGGGGGGAGCCTGCGACATGGGATGAAGTTGAGAAAAGTTGGAAAATTGTAGGCTATTAAGATAGAAAAATAATAATAGTAAAAAAACTTGAAGAGAATTCTGATCTATTTGAAATCTTCAAAAAAGTTTAATTTTTCCCAAATAAGAAAACAGTCCCCAACAGTCCACAAAATTCCCAACTTTTCGCTGTTTTTCGACTTGTAAAAGTTGGGAAAATTATTTAAGTGTTGTTTCCTTCCATTTGTATTGAATATTTCTATACATGGTGGATATGGTGGAAGACCAAGGACTTTGGCCAAAGTAGAATAATTCCCATTATTATTTTTGTAATCACCAAAATTAAGTTTCGTTTGTGCATATCCTAATGGGCATAAGCATTCAGCCAATCTTTGGATAGCTGAGTAAGAAAATAAATTATAGTAGTAACTGTTATAAAAAAATCTGTTTTAGAAACTTATCCCACGGTTTTCATTTCTTCGAAAGTTGTTAAATTTTGCTGGTTTGGGAAAATTTGGATTCCCTCTCCCCCCCTGGTTTTTATTTTCGTTTCGGCCCTGACCAAATCAGTATATTTTTCATGTTATTCGTGTTATTTTGGTGTTTTGTTTTTGTTGTGATGTATACATTAATTTTATATTCATCATTATGATTCTTGTCTAGGTCAAGACATATGGTTTATGATATATAAAAGCATGTGTACATTTACGTTTTTCTGATAAAATTTTCATTTCTTCACACTGAATTAAAATTTGAATTTCAATTTCCTTCCTGTTATCTGTGGTAATCCCTATGCGTTTTCTCGTGAGCTTATGTACTTTCTCCTCAGGTCCCCGATGAACTCTTTGTTAACCACTTTTAGAGATGCAAAGCTCCCACAGTTTACACCATTTTCCATTTCACGGCGATAGTTAGAGTACTGACTTTGTTGCCCTCATAATTTTGATTCCGAAGTAATTTTTTAGTTCACCTCTTATAGTGTTTTTTCTATACATTCATAACGTATACTTGTTAGACGTTAGGCTTTCCTAATTACCATATAATGGTCAATAGGGAAAACAAGGAAGTCTCACTGAGCCTGGAAGAACTTGCTAAATGTACCATACCTGGAGGCTCAGACTCATCCCAGTTGCTGAAACAGCTTCGAACTCTTTTCAGCTTTCAATTTTCCTTCTGTCTTGTTCTTGACTCGTCCATGGTACATAGGTCTAGTCCAAGTGAATCCGGTCTTTTGTTAGTGGCACCGGATTTCATCTCTCACCTTGAATACAAATTTCATTCCCAAAACCTACTTTCATCCTCATCGATCTTACAAAGCATACTTCTTACTGATCATATGTCATTTATGAGTTTCTTCTTCTTTTCGGGGGTGGTCTTTCTTTGAATCGATGTGATATCCAGTAACATCAATTCATACAAAACTTCTATGTATTACACTAATAATAGTATTACCTCAATTTCTCATATTGCCTATAAGGGCAAGCGCACACTACAGACTTTTTATCGGCCGATAATTTAGTTGGATGCTTATTAGTATAGAATCGTAATGTGAGTCCGCACATCTGAGCGGACTCACATTACGTTTCAGTTGGCCGACTGAATAATCAGAAACGAATTAGATAGGCTTCCCAATTTTCAAACTCCTGATATTTATATGAAAGAGAGACATTTCATGATCATCATTACTGGTTTGAAATTCATCAATAAAATCAGCAGATGAGTTGAAACACTGGAAATGAGGATCACTCATATTCTCAATATCTTCTAAAATATTCAAAGCCATCTTTGTTCAGAGATTGCCTGAAACTTATTATATTAATATAAACAGGGTTATTATACTACAAATGCAAAACAGAGTAGATGACAGATTAAATTTGGTATTAACTCATAGAACAAAATATATACCTAATTTCAACAGATTGGGAGATATTCTACATATAGGATTATTTATTAGAAGAGGTATCACCACTAGTTTCTTTCATATAACTTCTTGTAATATTCTTGGGATTTTTTCCAGTCGGACTCAGAGGATCTTTTCTTTTATTTGATTTACATGGAATAGAAGATTCTTTTTCACGCCCTAAAGCAGGGTCATTGTTTGCCAAGTCCTGATATGTGTAGAGGATCTTCGTCCATAAAATTGTTTAAAACAAAATTGAGAGAATATATGACAAATTGAACATTATAAATGTGTATGTGCATGTATATGGGGTCGAGGAGTCAGGCACTAGGTCACTGACTCCAGGGGAATAGCCGAGGAGGTCGGGCCAGCCTCTCGAGGACGCTTATCCCAAGACCGTTTTGCGATATGAAGAATACCACCCTGCTTGAGGTGGCCCTGCGTAGCAGTGCACTCTCAATGCTCTGGCATAGAGAGGAGCTGTGAACCGAACACAACGGATCTAAACAAGGCAAGTTGACAAAATCCCCAAAGTCAAGGTGTGAGTAACCATACTGAGGATTGAATGGCAACAGGGTAAGCTGTCGAAAACGGTACCTTTGAGACACCAGGTCGCATCTCAGAGTATCAAGACCTTACCGCGGCATGCAGGGCTCTGTCGCGGCGGACTGGGTTTCCCTAGCTACTCGTGGGATTCATATGGATTCAGTAAACAAAGTAAACAAAGATACAGAGGCGATCACGCCCAAACACACACAAAAGCCAAAAGGGATTGGTGCTAAGGCTCCAAAGCAAGCACCTAAACACAAGGTTCTTGTATCCTCCCTAGAGGAGGTAGAACTACTACCGGATGAAGAAGTGAAAACTGCTCATCTAGGCGGAGCTTCGAGAATGAGGCTTTAGAAACACTTAGAAAGTGGGCTCGGCAACATAGTCACTAAGAAGCTTGCCATAAGAGAAAACTTTCTGAAAAATCAGCAACCCTAAAAGGCCACAAGGCCGGTTACCAACAAGAAAGCAGGAAAAGAGGCTAAGAAAGGCACGAAAGAGGCTGTAAAAAGCATGGAAGAGGCTGGAACAAGCACATCCACAAAACGCCCTCGCTCCAGCGGCGGCACACTTCAACAACCAAGCCAACTGAGGAAGAAATCAAGGCAAAAAGGAGTTTCCTCCAAAGATGCCCTCAGTTAAGGTAGCTGTCGCAGATGCGGTGTTTCCAAAGAATAAAATGAGTTTGGAGAGGCTAGCAAAAGTCCAGGACTCAATTTCTGAAGCCCACGACGAAATCCCACCTGAGGAACCTCAAGTGCTTTTTGCAAAGTGCACACATAAACCGGGTTACATGGTTATGACGTGCGCAGATGGCATAAGTGCAGACTGGCTCAGAGACGCCGCACCCACCATAAAGCCATGGGGAGGGGCAACTCTGAAGGTAATTGAAGGGGAGGATATTCCAGAAGCAATCGGCTGCACCACCTACATCTCAGACGATAGACGACAAAGGCCGGAAGCGGAAAAAATTCTGCGAAGGCTAAAGGTCACAAATCACGAGGTCAACACAGATCTGTGGACGGTGTGGGGTAAAACTCCATCGGACAATGGTCAAACTTGGGCATTCCCGATGGACAGTAAATCCTTTGAGGAGTTACAGAAAGTCGAGATTTCTCCCTATTATAACCTAGGAAGAATGAAGTTCCGTGTTGAGGGGAGGCGCAGCCCAAAACAAGGCACAAGCCGGAAAGAGGTCAAAGAACTTTCCTTGGGGATCACAGAGATCCACGAGGAAGAAACAGTTAACCCATCAGAAACGAGCCCTCTCAAGAGACAAGCAGCACATGAAACGGGTATTCCCATGGAGATGGGAGAAGCCTCAGAGAAGGCAGATGAGCAACTCAGTTTACAGAACTGAGCACAACCAGGTTCAGGGTGAACCTCCACCACGTTAAGGCGGCAAGCGCTGTTGTTTATAGGACATTCGACAAGGAGGGACTGGACGTGGCCCTCCTGTAAGAAACTTGGGTACATGGAGGTAGCGTTTCAGGCTCAAAAATCAACTACACCAAAGTGCTATATAAAGAAGATGCAAAAAAAACTCCCGCTTGTATTGTATATAGTGATAGGGCAAACTGCACACTAATCTCGGTGCTCTGCACCGCTGATATTGTTACAGCTATCCTGACCACGCCAACAGAGGAAGGCACTAGAAGCTGATTAGTAAGCTCAGTATATCTTCCAGGCGAGGAGATCTGTCCACCACCGCAATTAGGAGAAGTAATCGAATACGCGGCCAGGGAAAACCTCCAACTCATCATAGGATGCGATGCAAATGCACACCATATATTATGGGGAAGCACGGACATCAACACAAGAGGTGAGTCATTACTAGAGTTCATACTAACAAATAGGCTATTAATAGCCAACGTAGGTAACAAACCAACATTTGTCATCGCAGCGAGGAAAGAGGTAATAGATATCACACTTTCACACACAAACATATGAACAATATCGGACTGGCAGACACAGCCCTATGCAGGTTTTGCCAAGAGGATGAAGAAACCTCCATACACATACTATACTATTGCGAAGGTCTGTCAATGATAAGGTTTGCAACATTAGGGAAGGAAAACCACAACCCTCTCAATATATGGGGAACTTGGGGTCTGGCCTATGGAGTCTACTTACAAGGACAAGCCTAGACAAGGCACTCTAGCATACATGAAGGCACACACAATAGATCTGCATAGGTGGCAGTGTAGTGGCTGTTCAGCACAGAAGCCCCATATTAATCCAATCTAATCTTGGCAAGCGCTATTTTAAAGAAATTATCCAATGCTCTGGCCTCATTCAGCAGATGAGGGAATGTGGCTGTAACAGGAGCACTATTTATTATACTTTTTGGCTCTAGCGTATCTTCATTTATTAGTTTCAGTTGGTCGACCGTGTACGTTTCTCCATTCACTTGCAGAGTGTTACCTCCTATTTTGGCATTGAACTGCTACGCTCCTGCCTTGTTCAGATGTTTCAACAATATTTTATAGACTTGCCTGTCTTCTATGGATAGATCTTGTGCTATATGGATTTGTTTTCCATTGAGCTTGTTGTAATTTCGAACAACTAGATCTTTTGTCGAAAGTCTGGTGAATTCAATTTCAATTGGAGGAGTTGGTGTCTCACTTTTCAATTGATAAAGATTACTGATATCGGACCAATTGGTTTTTCTGACGAATTTTTCCTAGTGACTATTTTTATTTTCTAAAACCTCAATTCTTTTTTCTTGATTAGCTATTTCAGTTGATTGTTGTTCTAATTTCTCAATCAATTTTTTATTTTCAGATTTGATTTTCTGTTTTATATCTCCTTTGTTCTTATTACCTTCTTCTTCTATTTTTCTCAATATAGTTTCATTGTCATATGTCATATTGTCATTTGGTACTTGAATGTTTTAGTACCTCAATTCGTCTTCTTCTCGTCTCTTCTCCACGTAGGAGTTTGAAACTTAACAAAAAATCGCCAGATGATGACAAATGTGTGACTTTATCAAAACGTTGCGAAATTCATTCTCACCGAGGATGGAATCATTTCAACATATTTCTATCCGTGGAAAACCTTCGATCTAACACGAAACAAACCCGAAGAATCATTTCAACATATTTCTGTTCGTGGAAAACCTTCGATCTAACACGGAACAAACCCGAAGAACATTAGTTACACCTCTCGAAGCGAAGCAGTAACTCGTCTTGATAATGCCATCTGAGATGATAGCGAAACGTCGACTATCGAATCGACTATCATCTCTTCCTGTACTCTACTAGACGAGGCAGCTACGACAACAATGATAGACAGCAAAATTGCCCATGAATTAGGACTGGATGGACCGGTTGAGTCACTCTGCTACCAGTGGCTCAACAATGTTACCAAGAATGAAGAAATTTCCAAAAGAGTGACAGTAGAGGTATCTTCAATGGAAAAGAACTAAAAAACATACAAAATACATGAAGTTCGAACTCTAAGTGGACTCTCACTTCCAAGACAAACTATTGATGTCCAATACCTGAGTAGAATCTATCCATACATCAAAGAGGCACCTGAACTTTTCTTTTATGATGCACAATCAACAATTCTCATTGGTCAGGATCAATGTACTTTGACTATCAAACACATTACTGGGATGGGTAGTACATAGCAGATACCCCCAGGGAAAAGTTGCTAATGAATCGTCTTTGATATTTCACGTTTGTTGTAAGTCTTAAGAACAAATTGATTAAGATATTCACAATCTAGTGAGAGAGTCGTTCAAAATTGACAATTTTGGCAGAAAAAGCCCGGAAGAAAATGGAAGATCTAGAGAAGATGATAGGGCGTTGAAAAAAATGGAAAATACAATTAATCGAGTTGGAAATCACTTTAAAATAGGTCTACTGTGGAAGAATTATGATGACCGATTTTCTAGAGAGCTGCAGATGAAAAAGAAAAAGTCGAAGAAGGATTCTAGTGACAGTGACGTTCCCGCTAAGAAAAAGAAGAAACAAGATAGTTCTGATGGAACTGATCAAAAAAACATAAGAACGATAATAGCTACTCGGATAGAGATGAAGATATTTCAAAAAAAAGGCAAAGTCAGGAAGCGGTTCCGACGATAAAGGGGATACAAAGAAAAGAAAAAAGACAAGAAGCATAAGAAGAACAAGAAACATAATAAACAAAAAACAAAATCAGGAACCTATAAATGGCCAGTTGCAAAGATCTGTAAATTGATCAGGGGTACAGTTTCTCAACGGAAATGAATTGAATAATAATATGTTGAATGCGGTGATTTCATCACGAGGGGGAGAATGTTGTTGCTTTCGTAACGGATCCATTGTTCATTTCGGTTAATTCAATTAAAAGCGACATCACGTCACCGCGCCATCTCTTAGCGAACTTCTGCCGCACACAAGGGTAGTGAGATACGTAGGGCACTGCTAAAGATCTTTTCCCATCAGCTTATAAGTTCAAGGTTAGGCAGGAGGGAAATTGAGGGAGCCGCGCGTTTCACTTGTTGAATATTTATTCTCGTTGTGAGGTTAGTTTTTTCATGTGGTGAAGAAAACGGGCCGTATTTTTTCTAAGAGTGTGGTGCGGAAATCGCAGATTATCGAATGGTAGAAGATTGCTTTGGGTTTCCAAAGAACTGTGGATCACGGGTGCAAGGACCACGGCATCTTGCACCCGCATATTTTATTTTAGATACTCAAAATCCAGAAGCCATATAACTATCATCCAGCATTACTTGTGAAATACAAATTGTAGCTAACTAGTGTTTCCAATTCCTTTTCTCGTCACCCTATCGACCTGCGTACCCAAACTCTGCATCCTAAGAGGCTCCTGTGCACTTTTAATCAATTTGTTAACTTTTGTTTATTTATTATGTTGAAATAATTGATCATTGTTTGTTTATAAAAAAAGACAATTTTTTGACATTGACAATAATTTGAAAGATAAAAAATAAAGATATTGACTTGAAACATTTGATTCCTGGTTTGAGTCGAATTTAAATCCAAGGAAATCACAGTAGTACTGACTAGTCCGAAGAGGTATAATTTGACTGTTATCCTCCTAGTTCATCGTCCACCCCGTCCTTTCCAGGAAGGTGGACAGGTCAGTAAGACACCTCCTTTATATTGGCAGGTGTAGACCAAGACTCGCCGAACACACACTCTCTTTGCCAACCTTGAGATGTCTCACGGTGGCTTTCGCGAAGGTTTTTAAAGGTGCAGCCACATTACTGTCGTTGCCCGGCTTCTTCAACCTTCTTGGGGTTCCCTTCGTGGAAGTTCCTTGTCTTTCTTCAAAGCGGAGCTCTTGGCGCCCGCCGCAGAAAGTGCCCTTGTGTTGTAGGTGGAGTGGAAGAGAAGGGTGCACACATAGTGGCTGCCACTCCTTCCTCTTTCGCTCTCTTTCCTTTTTTGGCATCTACGCCTCAAATGCGCTTACGCCTTAGCCTTTGTATTACATTACGAGGTGATCTGGTATGTCCAGCCTCATTCCAAGCGGTTCCGTTTTTGTTCATCCCCAGCCACCACCTTAGATTGAGGTGAGCACTTCTACCCAGCCTCGGGACTGGTTTTTGTTGTTTCTGTTTTTGTGTTTCGTTTCATTCATGTGTGTTCCCACGAGTAGCAAGGAAAGAGTTGGTCACCTCTGGCAGAGCCCCGCATTACCAGGGGTAGGCTGATTACACTGAGGTTTTGCCCCATTCTCCAAAGGGATCGT
>WOGN01003256.1:0-15495 GCA_015342105.1 Leptinotarsa texana
TATTGCAAATAAAGGTAGAGCTCTCACTACAATTTTGAACAACACCACCAAATCAGTAACCTTGAATTTTTCAGAATCAATCGCAGTTGAAAATTTGGCAAGAATGAAATTTAAAAAATCTATTTTCGTAATTTTGATGAATCTCCTAGGCAAAATTCAGATTTTTCAAAAATTCGATGTGGCAATTTGAACGACAAGGAAATATCTAAGATACTTTCGCTGTACAAAGAATGTTTTGACATATTTTATTAAAAAAAATTCTCTCTAACTTTAACGAGCCGCTTAAAGCACCAAATTAGAACATCTCATAAAATACCGGTGTATACAAAATTATACCGGTATCCATTTATCCACGAGCAAGAAGTCGAAAATCAGATCAAAAAAATGCTTGATCAGAAAATTATTAGGCCAAGCAATTCTCCTTGGTCATCGCCAATTTGGGTGGTACCCAAAAAATTGATGCTTCTGGGAAGCAAAAATGGAGGGTTGTTGTTGACTATCGCAAACTCATCGAGTAAACGATAGATGACAAACACCCTTTACTCAACATCACAAACCTTTTGGACAAACTACTAAAATACCAGTATTTCACGACACTCGACTTGGCCAGTGGCTCTCATCAAATTGAGATGGAAGAGAAAGATATTGAAAAAACAACTTTCAATATGGAACATGACCATTATGAAATTTGAGAATGCCATTTGGGCTGAAAAATGCTCCAGCTCCCCTCCAGCGCATAATGGATAATATGCTCCGTGATATCCAGAACTAAAAGTGTTTGGTATACCTCGATGATATTATTATCTTTTCAACTTCCCTTCAAGAACACCTAGAGAGACTCAAATCTGTCTTCGAACTAGCTCGAAGCTAGATAAATCAGAATTCCTATGAAAGGAAGTAGCCTATCTGGGACATGTCGTGACTCTCGGAGGTGTCAAGCCAAATCAAGATAAAATCATAGTCATCAAAAAATTCCCTTTCCCAAAAACCACCAAACAGATCAGAGCATTCTTGGGTCTGTTAGGTTACTATTGACGCTTCGAAAATAATTTCGATAGACTAATGAAACCATTAACAAAATTCCTGAAGAAAGACCCAAAAATCGAATATAACGCACAATTTTTGGAATGCTTCAATACCTGCAAAAACTTGTTAATTAACGAATCCATTTTGCAGTACCCCGACTTTTTCGAACTTTCCAATCTCACCACGGACGCAAGTAAATTCGCCCTATGAGCTGTCCTTTCTCGAAGTCCTATAAGCCAAGATCTTCCAGTTGCATACGCATCTCGAACCCTGAATGACGCTGAGCAAAATTACTCAGTCATTGAGAAAGAGCTTATTGTGATAGCTACAAAATACTTCCGCCTATATCTATTTGGACGAAAGTTCAATATCGTCACTGACCACAAACCCCTTTAGTGGTTATTCTTTCTGAAGAATCATAAATCAGAATCGCTGAGATGGCGGATAAAACTAGATGAATACGATTATACCATTATCTACAAAAAAGGCAAGTTGAACACCAATGCCGATGCTTTATCCCATGTCGAAATCCACACTAAGGACACCAAAACCTTTTGGGAAGAATAAAATGATATACTAGACGAATCACAACACCTAACAAATGAATGTGTCACTTTCAGTGGTCAAGAAAACCCAGTAAGTCGTTTTCCATGAAACCCCGGATTATTAACCCTCTTTCGATATTTTCATTATAAAAGAACTCAAACAGGACTGAGTGTACTCCTATCATGATTCCCTCAAACGAAATTCATGTTAAAGATACGGAAGACCACGAGTTACCTACGAAAAGTCATATAGAAAATGACAATCTTTCTTCACAAGTTCAACCTGATACCGAACGTACAGGATATGAACCACTACCAAAACCCAGAATACTCAGAATACACGAAGATAATGAATTACCTTCCACAGGTAATGAAAGAAATGACATTCACCATTGCAACCTGATATCGAACAAATAGCAGAAATGAACCCCTAAATCCTTGAAGATGACACCATTCACTCAAATACTGAACAGAACCCTGTGGTAGCAATTCCAATAGCGCAGTGTGCCGTGAACCTAGGGCTCAATCAGTTGATTATAAGCTCAGTTCTCCATTCTCCGGCCAAACCCAAAACTACCATTCTATTCGAGAGAAATATGGTAATGCATGTACAAATATCGCAGAATAATATAGAAAACGATATTTTGAATTTCATCAAACAATGTGCTACCCCAAAAGTGCAGTACCATGTCTATTTTGAAACCCCGAACTTCATGAACCATTTTCTGCAACAATTCAAAAATATTTCAAGTGGTTCTCTATGAAATTCAAAAGGTGTACCAAAAATCTTCTGGGCGTTACAAAAAAAGAAGACATTCAAGAAATTATCCAAACACACCATGAAGGTAAGTCCAACCACCGAGGTGTTGACGAAAATTTCGCTCAACATCACCCTTACAGCACCCAGACCTTTCGAAATCGTACATATGGATACATTCACTATCGAAAGCATAACATTTTTCGCAGTCATAGACAGTTTTTCCAAGTACGCACAGGCATACCTAGTCAACTCCTCGACAGATACGGAAATAGACGACAATCTTATTAATTTTTTTCTTATCGTGGTATCCCCAAACGAATTATCGAATTACACAAAGTCGAAGTTCATTTCATATCACCACCATCCGCACACCATACCATTCGCAATCCAATGGAATGATAGAACGGTTCTATTCTACCATTCTAGAACACATTCGTCTACAAAAGGATACAAATAAATTTCAAAAACCAACTCAAATCAAAACGGTCGATCATACAATGAAAACAGTTTTTACAGAAAACCGACAAAAAGTTCACAGCGGACATTATCACCTATTTTCTATTCCGATATTACGAAACAAATATTTGTCAAAGAAACGGAAAATTTCTTAAGCAATCCTGCCCGTACACTAACATCAGAGAGCTGACAGAAGACAATCCATGCGAAATCCAGCTACTCAATGTCCAGAACACCTCCACTTGTAAGGAAACAATCATACATTAATCGAGACCAGCCATCAGACAACTAGATAACTAAATTAAATGGGTTGTCCTCCTACCGGCTCAACAAACAACCAAACTCAAGTGCCAGAACCAGCACAAAATCGAGAACATACTACCTGGAAGTTATCTTTTCGACATTCCAATTGGATGCCAGTTATCCTGTGGCAACCAAGCCGTAACCAACGATCACCAAGTTACCAATAGTGAATCAATAATCATCTCACCAGACTTGGACGAAGGGATGCCAGTGCCACCCAAATCAGTAGCGCTCCAACTTGATGACCTGAACCTGAGCGAACTTCATTCAATATAAACACCAATAATGGAAAACGAATTGATTACATCCTTCAAAGACGCTGACCCTCGTACGTTGAATCTTTGTGGGGAGGAATTATATCGCCGTTTCCTTGTGGACCGCTGACCATGATGAAGCAGAATCTCGCGATTCTGGGAAAGTGATGTGTACGCAATCTCATTTTCATGGGAAGAATACTTTTATAATTCAGTCTTAACCCATTTGAACCTACCGTCCTCAATAAAGGCATGCAAGTTTAAAGAACCATTTAGTCAACTTCAACCTCTCGCATAAAGATGTCACCACCGACCATACAAACGTGAATATTTATATTTGAGGATATGTGTTCATATAAGTCATACGGATCACAAATTTGGGTATTTTGACGGTTTTATTCCACTAGTGCTTGGTGTTGTTTTGCAATGGACAAATCTAAGAGAGTTATTTCTGTTTTGTTTCAATCAGAACTGTTATATTATATTGAAATGTTCAGATGATATATCAAGATATCATTTAATATGATGAAAAACAGTTTTATGTGTATCCTCATGCCTGCACATGAGCTCAAATTGATATGTTCTTTTAAACGGTCGGTAGGATAATCGGCGTTTTATTTCGAATCATTTTATATATCAGACAATGGAAGTCCGAACTAGTGAAACAAATTTATTGCTTTTTAGCTTTATAACAAACAATTCTAGTTTCAGAGAAAACATTTCAGACATTCATTTTTGGAATTGGAAAAGTTGTTTGGAATTGTCCGAATCCTCATATAATGATAACTATTCCCCATTCTCCATTCATGAACAAATTGTGATTCGTTCATTTTATTTTCAATTCTACTAAGGTCTGTGACTAAGTGGAATCAAAAATACTTTTTGAAAAACAGAAATTTCTTTTTGAATACAATTTATTAGAAAACGTTATTTGAAATCATTTCAAATAAGTTCATCTCGAAATATACCATCGACATCACCTGTCTGCAAGATAGGATGAAGTCATATATTCTGTCTCGGTAGATGAAATAGACACACTTCTCTACCTTTTTGAATTCCAAGTTACAGCATCTTCACTAAATCCTTTATAATCGTTTTCTATCGTCCAGACGCATGGAATGCACTTGTACAGGTACATACGTGAATCAGAATCGAATACTCTTTCGTATGAATGTTTTGTTTGAGATCTAACGAGAACCTAAATTGAAGCACATTAAATTCAGTTTTGTTGAAAATTATCCACTATACTGTCCAGATATTCGGGTAATGTGGTAAGAAATAAAAATTCAGTTCACTATGGTCACACCGGACTACTATCGATAATAATTTTCATTTCATTGCATTCAAAATTTTTTGCAAAAAAACATGTAACGAATGTTACATGAAAAAAATTCTTAAAGTATGAAGGACACGAAAAGCCACTTTGAAATCAATACGAATGATTTGTGTCATTATATTCTTTACTCGGAATGAATGAGAATATCTTCCGCCCCGTCCAAGAGGGTTAAACACACCCCCAAAATGAAAAGAATTCTTGAAGCGTGAAGAAAATGAAAAAACACTTTGGAATCAATACTAATGATTTGTGTCATTATATTCTTCACTCGGAATAAATGAAAATCTCTTCGGCCCCGTTCAAGAGGGTTAAACACACCCCCGAAATGAAAAAAATTCTTGAAGTATGAAGGAAACGAAAAGCCACTTTGAATTCAACACGAATGATTAGTGTCATAATATTCTTTACTCAGAATTAATGAAAATCTCTTCGGCCCCGTCCAAGAGGGTTAAACACACCCTCGAAATGAAAAAAAAATTCTTGAAGTATGAAGGAAACGAAAAGCCACTTTGAAATTGATACGAATGATCTGTATCGTTACATTTGATATTCGGTATCGAGGAAAATTTTTTCGATCTCGTTCAAGAAGAAATATGATGGTATTGTTTGTCTTTATTGCCAAAAATTGTGAAGAGAAATTGAGAATTCTGAGTTCTGTCATGACTCCACCAATAAAGCTTATATTCGATTATAAAACCTAATAAATTTACAATTTTCTTATTATTCAAATAGAACAGGTTAGTGATAAAGATGAAGGTGTATCCTAGATATATAATTGTCATAGGAAACTTCACAAACAAAATTCACGTGGAATAATACTAAAACTAGTAGAAAGCATGTGTATTTGATTTTCTTCAAACAAACATACGGAAATTTCATTTCTGTCTCTTCGTTTGAGGTTAACAAAATAATTTTATTTCCCATAATAATTATCTTATTATTTCCTCTTTCGGGAATGCATGAAACCTCAAGGGCTTTTTGTCCTAGAACCAACTTCGAACAATCGATTCCTAAAAACAAAATTCTTCATCAAGCATTATGGGTTTTATTTGTGAAAATATTGAATCAGGGTTTCAAATCATTTTATATTAGATTAGACAATGGAAGTCCGAACTGATGAAATACACCACAAAACATTGTCAACCACCTTCAAACAAATATTTTACATTCTCATTTTTTTAAGTTCGCATATTATCTACAGTCATCAAAAGTTCAAATGGAAAAGTTTATAATTACAAAAAAAATGCAAGTAACACTTCATTGTGAGAATTTCACTGCTTGAAGTGTTTCGCTATAGGATAGCTTCCAATTTCATCAAATAAAAGAAAAAGTTAAAAAAACTACACAGCCATTGGAGATATATAAAAGGAACTATGAAGTAAATATTAAGATATGTGCTTATTGCTATCATTAAGGTAAGTCTTGCTTTGTTATATACTAATATTTATTGACTGTATTTTTGGAAAAGTTGTTATTTTGTCGAATGATTTCAACGTCAACTATGATGATGAAAACTCTCTCTTCCCGCAGCAATTTCTATGTCTTGGTATATCAGTACACACCAATAGTCCTGTTAGGATACTTACCTACATATTCCGTGTTAGGAATCACACCTTAAAAGGTAAGACCTCGTTAGTTCTTAGCTCGCACGAGTTTCACAACTTTTGAGAGTTGGCGTTCGTATGGAGGCGACAGCTGATTAACGGAAAAACAGATTTTTTTGTTAAACAGATTCTCAATGCACGATTTATTGAATCCATAGTAACTTGAACACTAATCATAGAAAGGTTTGATAGGTAACACGATCAAATTATCTCAGAAAAACAATTGTTTTCTTACCATACAATCTTTGTATCAGAATATGGAATTTGACAATTTCCAGAAAGAACATTAAAAAATTTTATTTTTTTCCACAAAAACTGTTTAAGAACTAAAAATTGTGTTTAAATTGAAAAGGTATATTTTTTAGGAAAGATTAATTTTTGGGAGAGGAAGGTTTTGGCTTTCTACTTCTCCATCTTGATACAAAAAATGTGGGAATCTTCCAAAGAAAGGAAGGAATCAATCACATTCAGAGAATAACTCTATATAAAGATGTGCAGATATACAAAGAAGTAACTTTCAGACACAAACTGGAGGGAAAAGTTCTTTCGAAACAGCTATTTTCACATAATTATTGAATTACACGAAAGAAAAATACTTTCAAAACAAATATTTTTTTGTGAACGCTGAATTATGCGAAAAAAAAATTCCTCCATTCCGTTTGTATTCGTAATGGAATCGAATCAGATATCATACACAGGATTTAAACACAATATAATAAATGAAAGAAGTAAAATTTCATTTACATGGAACACTGTTATCTTCACTGGTAGACATCGGATGTATTATGTCACCTTCTTCTCGAATATTTTCTTAAAATGTGGAAAAAACTTCATTCACACAAAAACACCTCATCAATAGGGATCACCAGTTGGAAATAAACATAATAAAGGCAATATGTGATACTTGAGATTATAAAGATTATTAAAAATTCCCCTATTTTCAATGAGATTTGAATGACATATTTCTATGTCGTGATTCACAACCAATGAATTTATTTTCTGTTATTCCACGGACTAAAATTGTCATCGACTACTTTAAATCGTCTGTTACATGTTGAAATTTTATTCATAACAGCTTATCGATCTTCCAATTATGTTACGTTATGTGTTCGTTGTTCGTGCACCTTGCACGAAATATTTGGAGAAACAGAGCATAAATAGTGATTTACTATACCAGCTACACAATACACTATTTAATAGCATTTGTTACACTTTTTGCTCTTTAATTACAATTAATAATATTTATATAATGCCGGTTTGCACAATTTTTCGAGTTAACTGCATTCGAAGTTGAGTTTTATTTCAATTTTTTCCTCACGGTTATGGGACAATTGAATAATGACTATAACGAAATATACTAGTGAAAAAAAGTTTCATGTTGATGAGTCTGATGATTTTTTGCTTTTAAATAACTCTGACGAAACGGATATTGTATATGAAGAATACTTTCGAAAGAATGTTTAAAATAAACTTGGCAAGGTGATAAAATTCAAAACAACTGAAACCTAAGCTGACTAAATTAACCTTTTTCCTGAAGTACGAAAACTCACTCACTAGCAGCGCTAGTAGTTCGGTAATTCTCTTATAAACATATGGTAAAGTACAATAAAAAAATGTTTTCACAGAAGAAAGTGTTCCTGGAGCACAACTAAAATTTGCAACTGTGAAGGATAACAATGTTGTAATATTAAAACATTGGCTAGCATGCCGTAATGTAAAAGTAACTGGGAATAAAGTGAAGTAATAGACAGGTTAGTACCTATACAGACTCTAGTAAAAGAGTAGCGATAGATTCAAACTGTAATAAAGAAATTTAAAATAATTATGAATTTCAAATTTATTTCCGAGTGAAATATGAATCAAATATAGATGGTAATGAAATAAATTGAATTAAATATAATAAATGAATATGATTTAATAAACAATTGAGGTTATATCACATTCTAATCAATGGTAATTACCTATGAAAAATTTACCATTCATTTCATGTTTAGAGCATACATATGAATATTTATTCATTTTTTGCACTGTTAGATCCACTCTCCTCGAAGCATGTATCCATTTCTAACATCTAACCTCATTAATATGAGGTTTTATAAATGGTATAAAAAACACGTTTTCTTCCGGATATCGATTATCCGACGTACAATTCGCAAAACAGCCAATGCGTTGTTGGCATTATACTAGCACAAAATAATTTTTTTTATATCAGATTTATATTTATAAATAATAAATTAATATTACGTAAATAACAAGTTTACGTAAAATGTTAAGTTTTGAACACATTTCATTGATTGTCAGAATGTTCTGAAAACTATTTTTGTATTGAAATTTTCGAAAATTCTACACAAATTAGGTTCATATTATTGATGTAAAATAAGGAAGAGAACAATATGGGATATTGAAGTAGATTAGTCACATTTGAGATACTATTAGACTGTTAAAAAATTTGATCCAATTGGATCGGAAGAAAAAATGAAAAGTACAAAATAAAACATATTTACCTTTATATGTTCGTCAGTGTTTCTTGGTGAATATTGAAATTTTGGACTTACATCGTCTAAAAAGAGACGAGTCTTTGGATAGAGAAAGAAAATAATAGTTTAATTGAAAAAAATTGTATGATACTAAAATGCCAGCACTGAAATATTCAAATGACTAATTTACAAAAGACAGTAATTTCAAATGACACTAAAAAAATATGTATGAAGTTCATATATTCTTTTGAATTTCATTTTTTCGTTTCCTCGATATTTCACTTATTTCTCAATCAAATTGATGAATTTCTATTTCAGGTTATAATAATTTTATTTTCAACAAAAATTATCGTTTTTTTATTTATGAATTTCATACTCACTGTTTATTTATTCCAATTTTTCATAAATATTTTCTAACTAATTCATCAGTATATTTTGGTCTTTTTTTTTCAATATTACATTTATTTTTATTTTTTCCTCAGTTTTCACAGTGAAGAGAAGTAAGAGGCTCTAACAAACTCACACATGAAAGTGAAGCATGTCAGTAATGAATTACTTCACTAAAAAAATATGAAGGAACATGGGTCTCTTACTGCTTTTATGCAATGAAACCTAGGAAGCATATATCATAACATAAATTAATTTCATCTCCCGATTAGGAATAAACACTAACTTTATTGATGTTTACACTGAAAAATATATTCACTTTTTATGTAGGTATTCTTTAATGTTGTCTCAAATAAAAAAATTATTGTAATTTTGTACTTCCGATTCATCAACTAATGACTATCATTGCTCTGAGAATCGAACTCATCATATCAGCCTTTTAAAAAACAGTAATATATAGTTATCCTTATCTGTCCGCTTCACTCACACTGATGTCTAGAAGTCCGAAAAGTATACCGGATGGAAACTATCAAAAGCATTCAGTGATCGCAGATGGGTTTCCTGCAAAACATGGTATTTTTTTTATAATTCCTCCGGAAACTAGTAATATTCTAGGTCTCTAGGTCGATCTCAAACTTCATTATTTTCAAATGTTTTAATTATTGATAACAGATTTAGTTTTCCGTATCATTTATTGGATATATTTGAAACGAATATATATCAATTCCCGCACACATGTTATTTTGTTGTACATTCATATAATCATCATCAAAATAATTATTATATATGATTTTATTGACAATAGTTATTATATATTAGATATGATTTTGACAAAATGGTTCAGACTTTCACGGCTGAGGAAAATACTTTGATTTTTTCATGGGTTTCCATTTCGAATCTGGATTCCTAGGATCCTAGGATTTGGCTGGGGTATGTGGATGATATTTTTGCGATATTTGATACCAAAAAATCGAATATTGAGGACATTGTTTCCTTTTTAAATAATATATGTCCATCAATAAAATTCACGTATGAGTTAGAAAATAAGGGACAACCACCATTTCTTGACGTTTTGGTAATGAGGAGCCAATATGGAGGGTTAGAATACGATATATTTAGGAAAGAAACAAGCACGTACAGGTATATTCCTGACAGTTCACATCACTGTGGACAGCACAAACGTGCTGGGTTGAATTTTTCAGTGCATCGTCTTTCGACTTTCCCTCTAACACACACCCTCACAAAAGAAAGACGTACAATTCAGGAAATAACAGTCACTAACGGTTTTTCGAGTGGTATTGTAGATGACATAATAAGGAAAAAGAAGTTTAGGTTGAGAATGAACGAAATCTCGACTTCCAGAAAGGACAAACACCAAGATAAATTTATCTCAGTTCCATAGCACCAATATACGAGGAACTTTGGAAAGATTTTCAAGGAACTAGCTATGAAGGTGGTTTTCAAAACAAGTAATTTACGAAATTGAATGTAAGGACTGCGATGCAAAATATTATGGACAGACAAAAAGATCTATTAGAGTAAGATATAAGGAACACGTAGCACACTTAAAATATGAAAGACCTGAAAAATCAGCAGTCGCCCATCATATTTTGCAACAAAACCATTCTATAGACTTCAGTTCGTTAAGATTAGTTAGACAAGTTAACAACAACAGGCAACTAGATGCCTACGAGAGTGTGGAAGTAAGTAAACACAATAATATTAAGAATAACGATGACGAACCTATACCAAAGAGCATGCTATATAGCTTGTTGAAATAAAATAATGTGGTTGGGTTTACTGATTACTACATAAAGACACATTGCAAAAATAAATTTAGATAGGCAATATTGTGAAATTAATTTTTCTATAGCTGAAAATTGTGAAATAATATATAAGGCAAAATTGTAAAATCAATTTATGATTGGTACGCCTGGAGGGTTTACCTGTAGGGGTTACCATTTGAAGATGATCACTTGGTGATCGAAACATGTGTCGAGGTTTAAAAATAACGATGGTGTTGGGAAAAAACTCCAGTAATATTCATGAACTATTTTGTATTAATTTTTTTAATGATTTTTTGATATTTTTTGGAACATCCTGTTTGCCCATAATTGCCTAACAAAATCAGCGTCTATTCTCATATCTGGAGAGATTTGTATCTCGAATAGCGCCTTGGAAATGAATCGTACTTGGCTACCCGTCTTGAAGAAAACTCTGGATAGTGGCGAAATGGCAACTGACTGATATCGGAGAGTACCTTGTATTGCATCGGATGTTTCAATTGTCAATCAACAACATTGACATCATTTCATATTTCAAAACTTCTTTGACATCTGTCATCTAATCTAATATATTCGAATTTTGATCCATTTCTGAAGACGGAGGCAGATTTTGGCCTCCGAAACGTAAAAGATAAGTATTATTTCTTAATTTTTTTTTTGATAGACTAATTTGTTGAATACGACAAGTAACTGATAAATAGAAGATTTTTCTTTGTGAAAAATTCTTTGATTTTTACGCAGTAACTTATCGGGGTGAACTAAAAAGTTTGCCCTTCTACACTTGTATAAAGTTCTCCAATTATAATTTTTATATTTTTCAGATTGTGGAAGGTAACAATTACCCAAAAAAGGTCGATGAACAATAATTTATTTATATTGAAAATACTGACATAAAACTCACTGAAGTCTTA
Organism: Leptinotarsa texana; assembly: GCA_015342105.1. Taxonomy (NCBI): domain Eukaryota; kingdom Metazoa; phylum Arthropoda; class Insecta; order Coleoptera; family Chrysomelidae; genus Leptinotarsa; species Leptinotarsa texana. The sequence goes on from WOGN01003256.1 coordinate 11,844, forward strand.
TGAAAATCACTTAGACACCTTATTCGTTAACAGTACGTCTGCTCTATATCGCGGTCCATTCGAAGACTGACTGATTACTATGTCGTTGCCGAAAGCAAAGGTTGATGCTTTTGCAATAGGGCTCTTTTTCTTCAATGATAGATATAGTTGATGTATGGTAATGAAAAGTCACATTACATTTCGTGTATTTCTTATTTTATGGCTATAATCAAAAACTTCCGTAATTACGTACTACCCCGTAATAATGTACTTTTTCCTAATATCTGATCTAATTATAATACTTGGAAAATTGTATAACATTATTCAAAAAAATTAGAATAACTGTCATTACTGTCAGCTTCTGTAATATTTTCTTCCTGAGATGGCAACTTTCTTCAATACTGCATTAAGATTCTAACTTCTTCCACTTACATCGGAATACTCACACTATAATATCCATAAGCATTCTCACTGGGAAAATCATATAATGAATTCATTCTTTCACTAACTTGAACTGAACAGGTTTTTTATAAATGGAAAGAAACAAATAGTACACAGAAACAGAGCTTGTATATATGTGCATATTAAATGAAACTTTTATTCACTTCATAACTTGCTAGAACTTTTCCCAAGATGGTGAGTTTTATGTGTTGACGAATCATATAAACGAAGGAAACTGGAATACTTTTGTTTGCTCTTTTCGTGTTCGTATTTTATGTTTCTAGAGTAAAATGAAGTTTGTTTGTTGTCGTTTTTAGAATGAAATCAAATTACTCATGTAATATGGTTTCTAGGTTCAAAATAAGAAAATAACGACATATTCCATTTCCAAATAATTGTGTTAAAATATTCTGCTGATGATGAAAAACTAATAAAACGTAGAGTTTTTCACAAAAGATAATGTTTTATCCTGCAGTGGTTTGATTATTGGTAGTAAAAATTGTCCAGATTCCAGAAAAATTCAAGGCATTTCGTTGAACTACTAAGGAAAATCGAAGTCAAAGAGCAAGATCAACTGATCAGTTTCAACGTGGAAAGCCTCTACAACACGTTCCTGTCGAAGAAGCAATTCAAATCATACAGAAGAAGCTATCTCAAGTTGGTGATCGGAAAAATAGAACAAACTTATCGATACAAGTAATCATGGAGTAACTAGGATGCCGTGTACGAAACTGCTACTTCCAAATGAAGGACGAATCCTTTACGCAAGATGAGGGACTGCTAATGGGATCGTCACTTTCACCTGTTATAGCCAATATATATGGAGTAGTTTGAAACTGTGGCCATCGAAGAAGCCCACAAGAAGCCCCGAATCTGGTTGAGATACGTAGATGACACCTTCATAATATGGAATCATGTGAATGCAGAACTAGACACTTTCCTGGAGCACATCAACTACGTGAGCCCTTCCATCACTTTCACAATGGAGAAGGAAAGCCTCAACGAATTGCCTTTCTTAGACGTATTGGTGAGGAGGACCGACACTGAATAGGAAACATCTGTATATCAAAAACCCACTCACACAGGACAGTATCTGAACCAGAAATCCAACCACCATCAATCGACTGAGAGAGATATTACCAAGACTCTACTGGACCGTACTTTTGGGCTCTGTAACACAAAGGAAGGTCTCGAAAAGAAACTAGACATCATCAAAAATGACCTACAACGAAATGGTTACTCCGGAGAAATGATAGAACAGGCCTAAGCTAGAAGACAGCAAGAACTCCACAAGGAAGATAAGCCACCACAACCAGTACTAGTACTTCTATAGATCAGAGGATTATCGGAAAAGATAAGGAGGATTGGGTCCAAGAACAACATTAGGACCTGCTTCAGATCTGGGAACACTATCCGTAGCAGCCTTACAAAAACCAGGCCACCAAATCCAGACTGCGACTTCAAGAATTGCATTTACCGAGTATCCTGGGCAAATTAAAGACGTTTTTTTTTGTCGAGAGGCGTTTGTGTTAATTGAAAATCGATTTTGATATTTTGCTATGAGACATATAGCTTCAATAATAAAAATAGATATCACAGTGACGATTTTCTTTTCCTCAAACAGTGGTCTACAAAAATCTCGTGGTTTTGCTTTACACAAAAAAGGTACAGCTCTTCTCTGTATAACTAAAATTCAACAGTACAAGTACAAGAAAGAAATTTCATATCGTAGATGAGATTCTATTAGAGAGTGATATGTTACTTTGGCAGCAACAAATCCCAACTCATAAGATATCAGACTCACAGCATAAGACCCTGAGGATAACTGCGATTTGAGACTCTTGATATGGTCTTCAAATTTCAAATCACTGTCAATAGATGATCCTAGAGATTTGGTTGATGGTTTATTCTCAACAGAGATGTTGTCAATTTGTAAATTGCTGCTGGAACATTTGGAGTAAATTACGTTCATTTTAGAGATATTGAAACTGAGAAGATTTGCGTCACACCATCTTTTTATATTACTAATATCATGATTTATTACTGTTTCAAGTCCAGCAGGATTTTGATAATGCCATAAAATTGAAGTGTCGTCAGCAAATAGTGTGAACTCTCCTTTAATATCAATAGATGTCAGATCTTTTATATACAAGAGGAATAATAGTGGACGTACGACTAAGCCTTGTGAAACTCCACATTTTATCTTTCCTTCCTAAGAATAATTAGTCGTTTGAACAATTTGACTACACTCAGATAAATAAGATTCAAACCAATTGAGACTTACACCTCTTATACCATACTGTTGTAATTTCTGAAGCAGTGTATCATGACTAACACAGTCAAACGCTTTCGATATTTAACAAATGCCTGTCGGTATTAGAGGATGCCGTATTATCATCAGGCGGCCGTCCTCTTGAAAAGTATGGATTGCCTCACCGACTAACATCAATATATTTTGAAAATAGACAGTACGTGAAGGAGACCAGTTACGATACAGTGGCCTTAGAAGACGCAGTAAGAAAAAATGAAGCATCCTTGAATGACGAGCAACAGGAAGCTTACAATGAAATTATCACAAGTGTAGATGCAAATGATGGTCAAATTTTTCAGACGCTCCAGGTGGAACTGGTAAAACCTTCCTTATTAATTTACTTTTGGCGAAAGTAAGAAGTACTCACGGCATTGCACTGGCTGTGGCGTCGTCCGGCATAGCTGCTACATTACTCGAAGGTTGTCGAACTGCTCTTGCTACTCTTAAGTTACCTCTCAATTCAATGCAGAGACTCCCATTTGAAACATCTCCAAACAAAGTAATTTTGCTGAAGTTTTAAAGAGTACAAAAATAATCGTGTGGGACGAAATAACGATGGCTCATAAAGGTTGTATTGAAGCCTCAAACAGATCACTAAGGGATATAAGGGATAGTACAAAATAAATTGAGTGGCGTAACAGTTTTGCTGGCCGGAGACTTTCGGCAGACTCTACCAGTGGTGCCAAAGGGAACCAGAGCTGACGAAGTAAAGTCGTGCATTGAGAAATCCAATTTGTGGCCCCAGGTTAATATTCTTAAGCTCTCTAAAAATATGAGACTATATTTGGGCGGAGATGAGTCTGCTGGTAGATTTTCAGATCTTCTTTGAATCGGTAATGGCGATTTTCCATCGTTTGATGGAATGATAACCATTCCGGGAGAATTGTGCAGAGTTTTTACTATTGTTCAAGAATTGTTGTC
>WOGN01003257.1:0-15491 GCA_015342105.1 Leptinotarsa texana
AAAGATGACAAAAAAGAACCATCTGGAAAACTGACTCCAGAATTAGAGAAACCGCACACGGAAAAGGTTGAGAAAGGTATAACAACAATAATAAAAGGAGTCGAAACACCTGATGTAATTGAAAAGAAAGATGAAAAAATATCTGAATCGCCTGAAGATGTAGAAAAACACATTGTTCCGGAAGAAACTAAAACAACTGTTGTCTCACCTGAAAAGGATGATGAAAAAGAACCATCTGAAAAACTGGCTCCAGTTTTGGAGAAACAGCACACGGAAAAGGTTGAGAAAGGTATAACAACAATAATAAAAGAAGTCGAAACACCTAAAGTTGTTGAAAAGATAAATGAAAAGATACCTGAATCGCCTGAAGATGTAGAAAAACATATTATTCCGAAAGAAACTAAACCAACTGTACACTCACCTATAAAAGATGACAAAAAAGAACCATCTGAAAAACTTATTCCAGATTTGGAGAAACTGCACACGGGAAAGGTTGAGGAAGGCATAACAACAATAATAGAAGAAGTCGAAACACCTAAAGTTGTTGAAAAGAAAGATGAAAAAATACCTGAATCGCCTGAAGATGTAGAAAAACATATTGTTCCGAAAGAAACTAAACCAACTGTAGATTCACCTATAAAAGATGACAGAAAAGAACCATCTGAAAAACTTATTCCAGATTTGGAGAAACTGCACACGGAAAAGTTCGAGGAAGTCATAACAACAATAATGAAGGAAGTTGAAACTCCTAAAGTTGTTGAAGAGAAAGATGAGAAAATACCTGAATCACCTGAGGTTGTTGAAAAACATATTGTTCCGGAAGAAACTAAACCAACTGTAGACTCACCTATAGAAGATGACAAAAAAGAACCATCTGAAAAACTGACTCCGGATTTGGAGAAACAGCACACGGAAAAGGTTGAGAAAGGTATAACAACAATAATAAAAGAAGTCGAAACACCTGATGTAATTGAAAAGAAAGATGAAAAAATACCTGAATCGCCTGAAGATGTAGAAAAACATATTGTTCCGAAAGAAACTAAACCAACTGTAGACTCACTTATAAAAGATGACAAAAAAGAACCATCTGAAAAACTTATTCCAGATTTGGAGAAGCTGCACACGGAAAAGGTTGAGGAAGTCATAACAACAATAATGAAGGAAGTTGAAACTCCTGAAGTTGTTGAAGTGAAAGATGAGAAAATACCTGAATCACCTGAGGTTGTTGAAAAACATATTATTCCGGAAGAAACTAAACCAACTGTAGTCTCACCTAAAGTTGTTGAAAAGAAAGATGAAAAAATAACTGAATCGCCTGAAGATGTAGAAAAACATATTGTTCCGAAAGAAACTAAACCAACTGTAGACTCACCTATAAAAGATGACAAAAAAGAACCATCTGAAAAACTGACTTCGGATTTGGAGAAACAGCACCCGGAAAAGGTTGAGGAAGTCTTAACAACAATAATAAAAGAAGTTGAAACACCTGATGTTATTGATAAGAAAGATGAGAAAATACCTGAATCACCTGAGGTTATAGAAAAGCATGTTGTTTCGGATGAAATCAAACCTATTGTAGTCTCACCTGAGAGAGATGGCGAAAAAGAACCATCTAAAAAGCTGATTCCACATTTGGAGAAATACCACACGAAACAGGTTGAGGAAGTCATCACGACAATAATAAAGGAAGTTGAAAAGAAAGATGAGAAAATACCTGAATCACCTGAGGTTGTAGAAAAATATATTGTTCCGGGAGAAACTAAAGCAACTGTAGTCTCACCTGAAAAAGATGTCAAAAAAGAACCATCTGAAAAACTGACCTCAGATTTAGAGAAAAAGCACACGGAAAAGGTTGAGAAAGGTATTACAACAATAATGAAAGAAGTCGAAACACCTGATGTTATTGAAAAGAAAGATGAAAAAATATCTGAATCGCCTGAAGATGCAGAAAAACATATTGTTCCGGAAGAAACTAAAACAACTGTAGTCTCACCTGAAAAAGATGACATTAAAGAACCATCTGAAAAACTGACTCCAGATTTGGAGAAACACCACACGGAAAAGGTTGAGGAAGTCTTAACAACAATAATAAAAGAAGTTGAAACACCTGATGCTATTGATAAGAAAGATGAGAAGAAAGATGAATCACCTGAGGTTATAGAAAAGCATGTTGTTTCGGAAGAAATCAAACCTGAGAGAGATGACGAAAAAGAACCATCTAAAAAGCTAATTCCACATTTTGAGAAACACCACACGGAACAGGTTGAGGAAGTCATCACGACAATGATAAAGGAAGTCGAAACACCTGAAGTTGTTGAAAAGAAAGATGAGAAAATACCTGAATCACCTGAGGTTGTAGAAAAACATATTGTTCCGGAAGAAACTAAACCAACTGTAGACTCACCTATAAAAGATGACAAAAAAGAACCATCTGAAAATCTTATTCCAGATTTGGAGAAACAGCACACGGAAAAGGTGGAGGAAGTTATAACAACAATAATAAAAGAAGTCGAAACACCTGAGGTTGTTGAAAAGAAAGATGAGAAAATACCTGAATCACCTGAGGTTGTAGAAAAACATATTGTTCCGGAAGAAACTAAACCAACTGTAGGCTCGCCTGAAAAAAATGACAAGAAAGAACAATCTGAAAATCTGACTCCAGATTTGGAGAAACAGCCAACGGAAGAGGTTGAGGAAGTTATTATAAAAGGAGATGGAATAAAACCTGAACCACCTGAGATCTTGGCAAAACATATTGTTCCGAAAGAAATTAAATCTGCTGCAGCCTCACCTGAAAAAGCAGATAAGGAAGAATCATTCGATAAAATGGTACTTGATTCGGAGAAACAGACCATGGAAAAGGTTGAAGTTATAACGACAATAAAAAAAGAAGTCAAAACTTTTGAAATCATCGAGAAGAAAGCTGGAAAAGAATGTGAATCACCTGGAGTCTTGGAAATACATATTGTTCCGAAGGAAACTGAATCTGCTGTAGTTTCACCTGAAAAAGCTGAAAAAGGCGAACAATCTGAAAAACAGCCCACGGAAAAGTTTGAAGAAGTCATAACAACAATAACGAAAGATGTCAAAACTCTTGAAATCATGGGAGAGAAATATGATAAGGTACCTGAATCACCAGAAGACTTCGAAAAACGTGTCCCGAAAGAAACTGAATCTGCTGTTTTCTCACCTGAAAAAGCTGACAAAGAAGAACCATCTGAAAAACTGTTTCTCGATTCGGAGAAACTGCCTGCGGAGAAAGTGGAGGAAGTCATAAGAAAATTATCGAAGGAAGTCAAAACTTCTGAAATTTTTGAAACGAAAGATGAAAAGGAACCCGAATCATCTGGAATCTCAAAAAAATATACTATTTCGAAAAAAACTATAGCTGATGTAGCCTCACTCGAAAAAACTGACAAAGAGCAACCATCAGGAAAAATGGCTCCGGATTGGGAGAAGCAGACCGCAGAAAAAGTGGAGAAAGAAGTAACAACAATAACAGATGAAGAAGAAGATGAACAAACACCTAAATCACCCAAAGTACTAGAACAAGATATTGTTATGAAAGAATTTGAATCCTCTGCAGCCTTACCCGAGGAAGTCGACAAAGGGAAACCATCTGAAAAAATGGTCCTAGATTTGGATAAACAGCCCACGGAAAAAGTTGGGAAAGTCATAACAACATCATCGAAACATGTGAAAAGTCATGAAGTTATTGAAAAGAGAGATGAAAGAAAACCTGAATCGCATAAAGTCCAAAATATAGGTATTGTACCGAAAGAAACGAAATCAGCTGTAGCGTCATCCGAAACACAAGAACCATCTGACAGAATTTTTCCCGTTCTGAAGAAGCAGCTTTCGGACAAAGTTGAGAAAGATATAACAACAATGACAGATGAAGTTTTTACTCATGAAATTTTTGAAAAGAAATTTGAAAAAAAATGTAAATCGCCTGAAGTACTTTCAAAAAAATCTAAGAAAATGACAACAGTAACAGGAACGGCTGGAACAATCGTAACTTTCGGAGAGAGAGATGGTGAGAAATATCACTCAACAAAAGCCGCACCCAAAAATAAGAAACAAACAAAACTTTCTATAGAATCGGAGAAAGGAAAAAAGATCACCATTGAAAACAAAGGAAGTGGTATGATTTTGGAAACTATGGCAATGCAAAGGAATATTCCCAAGGAACAGGTGCGTTCTAATATCTCGGAAAGGGCGATGAAATCACTCAAAAGCCAAAAAGATATTAAATTAAAACCGATAACACATTTAGAAAAGTTTTCCAATGTTCCAAAAGGAGATCTAAAGTTATATACACAAACAAGAGATAACACTTCGATGGAAAGTACAACAGGAGAAAGATCTAAATCAACGTCTACGGTTGGTGTGAAACCTATATCATCCAAAATCAAGGTAATAAGTGAACAAAGAGCACCAACAGGGCGAAAGTCAATGATCAAAGAACATGACATAAAAAGAAGTTCAACTATATCAATGACAAAAATCAAAGAAAAGGCGTATTCACCCATGAAGCAATTTCAAAGAATTGAGTCTCCTAAGAAATCGGTTGAGATAGTACAAAAGAGACAAACCTCAGATCGTCAATTAGCGAATGGAGTAACTGAAATAAAATCATATATAAACAAAACATATTCATCTGGTTCCTCAACTGAAAAACTGAATGTAGACAGAAAATCCTTCCCTAAAAGAAGTATTGCTCATGAAGAGAAATTTTCGAACTTCACGTCCCGTAAAGATTTGATATTCAAATCAACCAGTATCAAGTCTGACTCAGCATCAGTGAGCAGAACAAAATCCGTTGGAGTACGTGATGATATACATGGAAGTAGAATGAAAGGTATTGGCATTTCCACACGTAAATTTGTAGCTAAACCGCTTGAGGCACCTTTTAAAGTAGTAGTAGATTCTACAAGCGATTTTTATAAACGTCAATCTGAAAAACAGGTAGAATCGACTGATGAAATCAGTAAAAAACCTCGAATTTCTCGCAGCTATTGCGAATCACCGAAACTGTCAGAAACTGACGCAGAACCTTTATCTTCCGAAAGTGATTCATCTCGGAAACTGGATCACATATTATCAGATAATGACTCACACTTATCAGTCATTGAAAAATCGGAAGAGAATAAAACTAGTGAAAAGAAAGATATTGGACGTCGTTATAATATTTCTGTTCCTGAGATAACTATGAAAGACGATGTTCTAGAGGTAACTCTGCATGATCTACAACCAGCAGAAACTCCGAAAAAAATAAACAAGAAAGATCTGTTAACCAGAAAATATCCAAGGCAAGTTCGAAAAGTTAGTCAGGAGGAAACAGAGAAAAAAAGGTTACTGAGCAGACAGCTTCAACGTCCGAAGCACTACGATGATGCTGATATCAGTTCTGATGATGAAAAACTTTCAACTCATGTAGTTGTTAAAAAAGTAATGAAAGGAACATTCACTGACCGAAATGTACGTAGTAGGGTTGACTCTGGGCGAAAAATACCGTCAAATATACCAAAACTTGCCAGAAAAGGTGATGTTAATATATCAAGAGTTGACATTATCCGAGAAAAATTATCTGAAACAGAAACCGATAAAAAATACGAAAATATGAAGATGAAATGTTTCACCGAAGAAAGCGTTTCACAATCAAAGGAAACTCATAAATATGATCATCGCTTTCATCGATATATGATGTCTACTGTGTCGAGAAATATGAAAGTTGATAGTAAAGCAAAGGGTACCAAACTGAGCATTACTAAGGACAAGCGCGAAATAGATAATTATAATGAGAAACTTAGAAGTAAACAGAAGTTAGAAGAGAAACCCGATCGTACACCCCAGAAAAAAGTTGAATCACAATATCGAATACAAACCAAAACAACTGTAATGCACAAGTCTCCGATAAAATCTTCTCACACTAAAGCCAAATTAGAAGAAAAAATAAAGAAACAGCACCATTTTTCGAGTTCACCCCAGAAAGAAAGAAAAAATGTGAAAGCTATAGATTCCAATAAGCTCATTGAAATTGAGAAAGTTCACATATCTGGAGAAATAATGGAGGCAGATAATAAATTCCACAAAGGGGATATATATCCAAGAATCGGAAGTCCCAAACCGAGTCCATCCCCAACAAAGCTACGTCGTACTATTGTTACTGAACATATCAAGAAATATTCTCATGATAAACCGTCCTTTGATAAAACCGTCCAATTTGCTGATAGAGTTCGAAGTCAGAGTGTTACCCCTTCCACATATCACGAACTCAGTGAAAGAGGTCGCGAAAGCACTAGCCCAACCTCTCTTCCAGGAAGTCCAATCAGAATTAGATCTGCCAATGGAGCGAATAAATTGGTAACATCTGAGGTGTTTACTAGAACCCAGAATCATACAGGTTCGATAGAAGTAATTTATAGGCAACCATATGAAAATATACGAAGAGTAGCGTCTGCTCTAAGGAACGAAACAGAGATATCGCTCATAGACACAACTGATTCCAGTCTCTCGGAGTCAATAGCTCTTCCCAGTTCTCCTTCAGATCACGATGTAAGCTCAGACGCAAATGGTCGATTCAAGTCCTTGTCACCCACATCACCCAAACAAAGGCGATCTCTTGAGTCAATTCACGAGAGAAGCCATCGAGTATCGGATCTTGTAACAACTTGCTCCGACATACCTGAATTACTGTCTATCGAAGAAGAGATGTCGCTGCCAAGAAAGTTGGTTTTATCCCAATACGAGGAAATCAAACCTGGAGAATTATCTTCCAGTATCAAGTCCGAAGAAAAACTTTCACAGATAACAGATTTAGAAGTTGTATCTCTCCCTAGAAGAAAGTACGAATTTGGTGAAATAGAAGGGAGTAGAGCACAAGGTAACACTTCATCCGTGTTGACCGAACCTATTGCGATGTCATCCCACAGCATGGCTTCTCGAATAGACACACGTAAAGAGGTATAACTCCTATGTCGTGTAGATAAAGCTTATAGTGAATCGCGTATAAATATGCCCAAACTAGATAGTATGCATGTTAGATTTAGGATTGCTTTTTCAGAATCTCCAGAGACCGGTGTACAACGGTGAGTAGTTGACTGACTGAATGAACAAGGTGTCCAATGAAAAGTGGACACCGTATTAGCAAATTTATTTAGGACCTCCAATCAGTCCTGAACATTCTCTTTCATAGGGAAATTCAAATGAGTTGTCAATGAGGTTAAACTGCGTGCAAACGGTCATTCAATTTTATTTTCATTTGTATAGTTCAAGTAAACGATAAAGTGAAACCTACCTGATTCACCATCACTGTCGTCATTCAAATCAATAATGAATCTATTTCCACCATTATTATGAAAGTGTTCAATCTCCATTCAGGTTTTTCAACTAAAATTACTATTTTAATCCTTTTCTGCCAGTCTTTTTCGGTAAAATTAGATAATTCTTCTATAATTAGCTTTAACATCTTTTTATGAAATTTTGGAAAATTATTTTCACCCCAGATGCTTTTTTAAAATTTTCCCCAAATGAACTAGATGAGATTGAAAACACAAAAATAGGTCCATACTTTTCAGCAATACTCTCAAGGTCATACACTTTTCCGAATGTTTTTGTCTGTAAAACTTTAAGTAGTTGGTTTTTGGTATACTTATCTCTAAAATACAAATTTTTATCCATTGTAAAACTTTGTATTTCATCTTTACTCGAATTTATATTCGGTAATTCGATGAGCTGTCGTGGATGATGGAAAGCGTTGTCAAGAACTATTTCACTATTCGCATCAAAATATGGGATCAATGTCTTTTCAAACCATTCCTAGAAAATATTAGCTTCCATCTTCTTATGATAGTCAGCATTTCAGCCTTCAATTTTTTTTCCACATAATTTCAAAGAATTCGGAACGCATCCTTTACTTCCTCCACAATACACAATGATTAGTCGCGATCCTTTGTTTGCAGGCATGTTAGGCGCTTACATTCTCGAACCATTAGTCCACCTTTTCGTAACTGTGTCGTGAGTATCATATTAAGTTTCGTCCAAATAGAAAATTTGCCGTTGTTCTTGTCTATATTTAGTTATTTGTTCTGATTATTTGTTACGCAATGCCAGTATTCTTCTGCTTTTCATAACTGCTTGACTTTTGTTTATTATTTTAAATCTAATTTCCAGTTTCTTTATCCAATTCTGAAGAGTTTTGTCACATCAGCTCACGTTATGGCCGGAAGTATTCAATTTCAGTTATTGGAATTTCGTTGCTTTTGTAACAGTCGTATATGCAATGCTTTTATTAGGTGAACATCTAAAGGCTTTGGAAATACTTTATCACATCGCTTCTTTCGTTCATGAAATTTGTTTTTGACTATTTTACGTACAGTTGAGAAAGGAATTTCGGTCAAATCTGATGTTGCTTGTAATAGTTTTGTTCCTTTGAAACGGGACTTGTGATGTAGATTATATATCGAAACATATTCTCTGTGATTCAATATTTAAATGCATCCGAATTTTATTCACTGGTATCTCTTTTGCGCACTGTTCACCATCGGTATGGGAATCATTACCCTGGAAAAAGTCTGCATTGTTATCACACTCGTTATTACTATTAGTACTTGACCAAGGACGCCACATTTCAAATAGATAACAAAAATTTTAGGTCATTATAACTGCACCAATATCAAATTTCAACACTCAAATCTTGATCAGTTCCTGGTCCTTTACTTCCTCCACAATACACAATGATTATTCGCGATCCTTTGTTTGCAGGCATGTTAGGCGTTTACATTCTCGAACTGAACACGGTGACGATAAACATCACCGCATTCTTCGATTTCTATTATTGTTTTCACTTGTGCACAAAGTTTGGAGAACTTTGTCTTCTTCATTCAACTTTTCAATTCCCATAGTTTTGAAGTTATTCATACTTTCATTGAAAAAGAAGACATACTTCATAATTGTGGTTTATCACAGAAAAAAAAATTCAGTTTTGCCTGAACGTTTTGGTGGTGTGGCTTCTTTTTCACTGCTGCTACTCAAATATAGGTCAGATTGTCATCGACACTTCAGTCTGGATTTAAATTTCAGGAAATATTCCTGCAATTCCATTTCTTCTAGAAAATTTTGATCCAAAACAAATCTTTATCTCTGAAATTTTTTCTCTTTGTATTATTTCAATAGCGAGTTTTTGCTTCATTTATGTTATTGGCAATTTGTTAGATCAGTCATTTTCTGATTGAAAGTTCTGCACCCCCACGCGAATTATACCACCCAGGAAAAGATAATGGTGCAAACTAAAAATTTACGAGATCTTACATTTTAACGTGTGAATCCTCATATGGCAGAAACCTCACTCAAATATGCAATATTTTCATCAGTTGTATCTGAGTTATTTCACTAAAATGAGTAACAAAACTTGCTTGAATCTGTGTTCACTATTTATGTATTGTTTCGAACGCAGTAAGGGATACATGGTACATTATTTGTTGTTGAATAAAGGTATGATTATAATATAGGGTATTCCAGAATTCAACGAGGAGAATCGACTTGCTGCCGACCACTCAAAATAATATAAACGAAATGTCTTCGAATATGAATATACCGGAAATCGCTATAACCCAGGAAGTTGAAGGAGAAGAAAGTGATATTCACATGAATTTATCGGAAGCTCTAACCGACGTTGAAGACTTGTACGATGGGGAGATCAACCCAAGAAACAGTTCACCTAGAATCCAAAATAAGCTAAAAATCAAATTGAACCAGAATGAATATCTCACAGATCTTGAAGATTTTGAAGCATCCGAGGATGATGAATTCGACGGAAATATAGTAGAACACGTCAAACCCATATCGATTGAAGACATGGACTTGGAAGGAGGAACCTTCGAAGAGTCATTTAAAACGCAGATGAAAACCTCAAAAGGTAATAAGAAACTGAGGATGCAAATGTCAACCTCCCAAAGAAACGGGAATGATGGAGTGGAATATAAAGTGGTGGATAGTTTTACTGATGAGGAATTCTATGATACTGATACCGAATTGAAATACGAAGAGGTTCCGGAGAATAGTGTAGATTTGAACACCTACAACGTCGAAAACTTGAATATTACAGAAAAAACTAACAAGTCTGCGACGGGACTATTGACACCAATACCCAATGCAAGCCTTTCTGATTCGAATGATTCTGATACAACACAAAATAATAACCAATTTTTAAGTACCCTATCTTTGTCTCCGAATTTGTCCGAACTAACCGATTTTGAAGTGTTGCTCTCGGATGATGAAACACAATCTTCAAAGAAGGCTAAACAAAGACGACGTAGACATAAATCAAGTCGTCATCAGTCGATTACAGACGTGGAAGACTTAGAGATTTCGGGAGATGATGCAAAGTTCAACAATCGAGTTGGTAAACGTAGGATATTGGGAAGACAGCTGAAAAAAAAGAGTCAGTCATTGGCATATGATTCAGATAATGAAGAGGAATTTCACTTACGATTCCCGATTTGTAAAAAAATTGCTGATAAGAATAAAACTAATCTGAACATTCCTGAATTCGACACCAATTTTCTTACCGATACGGAAGACTTAGATGGTATGTCTGAGAGTGCTACCAATCCCACAAGTGACTTTGAAGATGATTTGGCATTTGAAGCAAAACTTGAGGAAATGGCGGCTGGTTATAGCCAAACAGCAGAAGTTCATAGTTCTTCCAAAGATGAAGTAAATTACAAAGGAGAGGAGAATGTATGTGACACTACTGATAATCGCAGCAACACCGATCTGGAGAACTATAAAACGGATGATAGCGGTGTTATGAAAACAGATAAAACATTACGCTCCAATTACGGTATTAGACTCAACCACGACACAAAGACAGCAGGTCTATTGGTACCTGTAAGCGCTGACGATGTTATAACAGATTGTGAAAATATAGACAGTTCTGACGATGAAGATCACTCAGGAAAAATTCCAGTAGCTTTCTCAAAACAATCAGCATGTTCCACAGATGAGGAAGAACTAGAATATCCCAATTCCGTTGAAGATTTACCGGAAGTGGACTTACCACCTCCAGTTCGTAATTTGGTCATTTTAAAGGAAAACGAATCTCTTCCTACTATACAAATTTTTCCGCTTGAGGATGACTCTCCAAGAAATGATGATAATTATGAGAGCGTATCTCTATCAACAGACGATGAGACTATTTCACAAGAAGAGGAAGATATCGAAAGCCCCAGAACGAACAATGCTCCTGAATTTTTGTTTCAGGACTGTGGTATGGTAAATGAACTAGAAAAAAATCCTCGCGACTCTAATACCGACGCAAAAAATGAAAATTATGATGCTTTGACGGATACAGAAGAAATTATACTGGATAGTCAGAAACGTCGAAGAGCACCAAAGTTCAAGTACATGCATGAAAAATTCCTCTCTGAAAAAAACAAGCTGGCTGTACAATCAAATGCAAACACAGGAGGATTAACAGATTCAGAGGATATTTTTCTCAGTGATGGAAATGAAGAAAATTTCCGTAGCCTTTCGCCAATGATCAACATGCCATCTCTTGTTGGAACAACTGACATAGAAGACATGGTATCATCTGATGAAGAAACGTTTCATAGCGCCATTAGGCCATTGTCTTGTACCCCACAACATCTAAGAGAAATGGGAGGGGATACAGTCATGTCCAAAGATGGATCTGGCCTTTTTTCTCCGAAAGAACGATTATTGATGAACAGTCATATGAAAAAGTTTGACGAAGTTATACCAAGTCCTATGTACACAGATACTGAGGATTTGGCAACATCCGCTGAGGAAGATTTCATGAGCTATTCTCGAGCAGAAACTGCCACTCCAAATGAACTTGATGTGGTTCCCAATCAAATGACCACCAGTAAAGTGATAACTGAAGAAAACAGACAATTCGATTCAGAAGGCTGCATGTATTTGAAAGGTGGTGGGTATATAGAACGATATACAGATGTTGAAGATCTTTCAGATGGAGAAAATTTTACACCGGAAGAGATATCATCCGATCTCAGTTCTTGGGAAGGTTTCTCCAAGGATAGAAAGGTTTTCCTAAATTTGCAGACAGGGTCGGCGATATTTGGATCTTGCAAAGGTAATTTTATTCATTCGAATGGGTAGAAAGATAATCAGTAATTTCTATCGAAATAACTTTGTTTGTTTGGTAGCTGACAGGTTTTCGAATTTTTTCAGTTTATATATTCGAAAATTATAAGACAGTAATTATAAGACAGGATGTTCTTTGGAATCAAAATGTCAGTACAAAATTCAGCTTCATCTCTCAACAATTAAATATTGGAGTGAATCAAGCAAGAGGTTAAAATCAATATTTTTTCAATATGAAATAAACTGTACTTGAAGACAGTATCATAAACTGAGTATTTATGTTGACAGACCTTTCAAAATAACAAGCCAAAATTTGAAATTTCAATGACAAGGCAAAATTTGAAAATTGTTCGCTCTTTATGGTAAGTTGAGAACATATAAAATGTTTTATTTGAAATTTAAATCGTTAAAAAGTAGTGAGAAATTGCATGGCATAATCAACACTATCTGCATGAATCCTATCCACAGAGGCCTTTGTTCGGTAAGAAATATCCAGCTTGAAAGTTAGTACTGCATGAATTTGAACTCTACACCAGACGAAATATCTCAATCTATTGAAAAAATTATTTCTTTCAATTTGGTAATTTATGTATGCATGAGATTGCATATCACCATGATAATTCTTAACATAAATTGAACATTATTCTGGCTTATAGTTCAATCCCGGAAAAGGTGAAATAATTACAAGGTTTTTATTGACCTTCTTTGGGTATTTTCACCTCCCAAAATCTGAAAAATATGAAATTGTAATGGAAAACCTTATAAATGTGTAAAAAGGGCAAACTTTTCAGTTGACCCCGATGAGTTACTGCGTGAATTCAAAGTAATTTTTACAAAGAATAAAGTTAAATGTTTCAGTAACTCATCGTATTCAATAATTTTATCTATCAACAAGGAGCTAAGAAATTATACAATACTTATCTCAATGCTTCTGGGGCCAAAATCTGTCTCCGTATTTATAAATGAACAAAATTTAAGTCTATACGCTGATTATTTTTATTCCTCAATTTTTTCGACAGATGTCAAAGGAGTTTTGAAAATAAAAATTAAAAATTGTTTGGAGATTTGTTAGCGAAATAACTCTCTGTATGGTGTTCCGAAACGATATCTTCCACAATAGAGGCAATTCCATCCCTTGTGTATGCAAAACAACTCTCTGTATGATATTCAAAAAGTATTTGTAAGAAAAATTCTACCAGGAATCAAAACCAATCTTGGTTATTTTCTTGATTTTTTTTATTGTGGCATATATCATGCATTTATTCTCTAGATGCAATTACTTTATCCCTTGTGTAAGCAAAACAACTCACTCTATGGTATTCAAACGTTATTTTCCTGAATAATTCTTCATCAGAGGCAATTCCACAAGGATTCAAAAAAACTTTCGTAATTTCCATAGTTTTTTCGATTATGGCATGATATATGTGATAACTTCTTAAAAGCAATCACTCCATCCCTTGTGTATGCAAAACACCTGTCTGTATGGTATTCAAGAATGTATTTCTATAAATTATTTCACATCAGAGAAAATTCCATCAGCAATCAAAACCAATCTTAGTTATTTTCATGATTTTTTTCATTGTGGCGTGATATATGCCATTTATTCTCTAGATGCAATTACTTCATCCCTTGTGTAAGCAACAACTCTGTGTATGGTATTCAAAATGGACATTTCCACTAAGATTCTAAAAAAACTTGTTAATTTTATAAATTTTTCGATTGTGGCATGATATATGCCATAACTTCTTCAAAATCAATCACTCCATCCTTTGTGTATGCAAAATACCTCTGTATGGTATTCAATAATGCATTTCTGGATATTCCACCAGCAATCAAAACCAATCTTGTGTTTATTTTCATGATTTTTTCAATTGTGGCATAATATATGCCATTCATTCTTCAGAATCAATTACTTCATCCCTTGTGTGAGCAAAACAATTTTCTGTATGGTATTTACTTTTACAGCAGATGAAATTCCACTGGAAAATGAAAACAAAACTTGTGTAAGCAAAACAATTCTCTGTATGGTATTTAAAATGTTATTTTTCCGAATAATTCTACATCAGAGGAAATTCTACTGGAAATCGAAAAGAAAACCTAATTATTTTCATAATTTTTCAAATTGTGGCAGGATATATGCCATTTATTCTTCAGAATCAATTACTTTATTCCTTGTGTGAGCAAAACAACTCTCTGTATGGTATTCAAAACGTCATTCATTATAATAATTCTACAGCAGCGAAAGTTTCACTAGGAATCAAAAGGTAACTTGATTATTTCCATAATTTTTTCAATTATCAATTTGAAATATGAAATGTATGGTATTGATCACTGCAAATTGCCTAAAACAATTGCAGTCGAAAATGATCTTGAATAATACTAGCAAAACTGAATCAGTATTCCTCGTTAGTTATATAATATATGGCTGGTAACATCGGTAATATTTTCTGCATAAATGTAATGTTATGGCTTTTTCTAGCATAGTTTCAATGTGCTTCCATATAATTTCAAAATTATTGCCGATTTTAATGAATTTGTTTCTATTTTCTTTCACAGAATGGGAAGCCCCAAGACAGCAACTTGACTTGGAGCCCGAAGCTCCACCATTAGAAAAAGACGCAACACAGAAAGGTAAGAAATATGATATTATGCCAACAAATGAAATGAACGAATTTTGTATTATTAGTGAACGGTATGATGATGCATTACATTCCGATCCTAATAAATGCAAGATTTTGCATTCTGTAAAAGACATTTTATAATATAACAATTCTAACATACTTTATGAAACCTACCATAAAATAAATTTCAGAAATGGAAGAAAATTTATTTCGTATACTGAATTCGAATTCAGTTACAATGAAGACAGTTTTAATTCAAGGAAGGTGTGATGAAAATATTTGGTATTAGGTAATATTTGATTGTGGCATTTTCACTAGACATTCCACAAAACTGAACATTCATTTTATTGAACAATAGCTTTCTCAAGCAATACAAATCAAATCCTATCTACTCAGAGCGTCCTTATACAGGGAGTGAAAGAAGTGTGTAATATTCAAGTGACGTAATCCTGAGACAATGGCAAGAAAAAAGTCTATATAAACTTGTTTCCTGAAACGCTTCGTTTCGGAGCTGAAGGATGTGGAAATTGATTTTTTACTTACGAAATTTGGTAAATGGGTTTTTTTCGACGTGACAAATCATAATTTCCTCTAGATGGCCCTGCTTACGCTGTCATTATTTATTTCAAACTATCCTAACTTTGTTAACAGTTAACTTTTGATACTTTTGATGAAAAAACCAATTCCCACACTTTTGCCTCAACAGCGCTGGATGTGATCGTTTTCAAGATATTTACAATT
>WOGN01003259.1:0-15485 GCA_015342105.1 Leptinotarsa texana
AACACCGCGCCACTGTTGCAGGACCCTGTATATACTTATACTAAACCGCAACTGTCAATTAATGACCTAAAAATGCGAGAACTCCGGGAAAGTTTTCCGAACTCAGCAGAGAAAACTCGCCCACTTTTCTCCGAACTCTCTTTTCCCGAGATTACCCAATTCATTTACTCTAACGCAAATTTCATCACCTAATTTGCTGGCCGGTTTAATCCTGACCCTTTCAAATTAACATCAAAACTATATCAAAAGTTCAGCTTTCGCAAATTTGGCGTGAGTGACCGGAAGTGCGAGAGCAGAGCCTTTGGAGACAACAGTTGTTATCCCGAGGCTAGTTTCCTCTGTAACAACTTCGTGAACTTACAACCAAATTTCTGAAAATTATCCCAATTTGCCCCGGGGATGATTCAGTTCTGTTTGAAGGGAATAATCCATTCAGGAGCTTACGCAGGGAAACACTGGCACCATTATCGAACTGTGACTAAGCAGGATGTTATTTTAATTCATTTCTTATTTTCGTCTTACGTGAAAATATTTCGACAAGAACTATTACTCGCCAATAAAATTGAAAAAAAAGAAACTTACATTATACAATGTAAAACTCAATATATTCAGGACAGACCAATGAAATTTATATGAAGAAAATAATATCCACTTTTCAAACTGAGAGATATCTGGTTATGGATGAAATACGTGAGGAAGAAGTATCAGTGAGTGGAAGAGTATCAGAAGAAATTGCACAACCTCTGCTTGGACTATCAATATCTTCTAATGGTTATCTCAAACGAAAAATACTCTTTTCGACAATATAAAATATCAGAAAGCCTGGGATTATCCAATGATAAATTTTGTGCAGCTTTTTGAGTTACTTGAACATACCGATATTCAAATGGCTAGATAGACTCAAAACTGTTATGTCCAAAGAATCTTGAGCCTAGCTAAATTCTCTTCCTGTTCTTTCTATACTGTGCATATGTGCAGATGTTGAACCACTATAGAAATAAATGGTCACCATGACCTAAGTTATAAATTTAGATCTGGCAGATATTAAAAACAGCATTCTATTGATGATCTTATGAAAAGAGCAGTAGCCACTGCAGAGGTTACTTCAGTTCTTGAACCACTTGGTGTTTGTCGAAATGATAGAAAGCGTACAAACGAAATGAGTCTGATTTTTTTGGAATTTTGGAAACCTCTGGTTTGGAACCTCGTATACAGAGTTGCAGCTTCACACTTTGTCGCTACATCTAATTCCAGTGGTGAAGCTGCTATTACTAAAAAATATAAAAATTTACTAAATAATATACTTTGTTGAATTCCTACTATTTCTTTTCTGTTGCAATTGAAACCTTTGGTGCTTTTGCATCTCATGCTTCTGAATTGTTGGGAGAAATTAATAGAAAGGTGATGAACTCTACTTATCATAACCTAGCCTAATCATTCTCATTCAAAGAATTAGTATTGCCATCCAAAGGGGTAATGCCATATCGATATCGGTACTAGTTCCGCTACTCAAAAATTAGATCAAATATTCTTGAAATTTCCTATAATCCACCCAAAATGGAGTAAGCAAATTGGCCATTCCCCAGAAGATGCAGAGAAAAGTTTACAAGTTCTGGAATCATAATTTTCTTACAAACCCTTAAAGTCAACCATAAATCTATCCAATTCAGTTCCAAGCAGTTTAACTTTAGATTCCACATACCGCTGATCCAATGATTGGAAGAATCATTGCATTCATGATTACTTAGATGAAAACAGCACTGGCAAACGTATCATCAACATCTACAACAAAATCAGACCAGTGATACATTCTTCAGTCAAACCCCCTGGGCTCAATGGGTTGAAAAATATTGGGAACACCTGTTTCACAACAGAGTACACTATGGGTGGGCATGAAAAACCAACGTGTTTGAGTTGCAAGGAAAGGAAAAAATACACGAAGTCTATATCCATATGTTTTCCCGTATTTCAGTAATTCATTTTAAAAATTTATCTCTAACGGAAAAATTTAGGTGCAAGTTGAGTGTTGCCATCGAATTTTCTCTAGATGGATTAGATACATATGAACAATTATACATCAGACAATGGTCTGACAACCTGGTCGTTATAATCTACATGCACTTTCGAAACACAGTGGGTCTGCACACACCGGATATTACACATCATACTGCAGACATCTCTACATGTGACTTGAATACAATGATTCACACTTATCACCAATTTCACCTGCGAATGAAGATGAAAGGATAAAACGAAATCGCTCCTTTGGGAGTTTTCAAATGTTATTTTTGACCCGTTAGTTTTAATGTTATGTAGTATTTTGAAGTTGAATATCATTATATCGAAAAGCAAAATATTCATTTATTACAGAAACTTTTCAAGAGAGAACTAAAAAATATGCCAATTTTCGAAAAGAGTAAGTCAATTTCCCTGAAAATTACAGACCTGTCACAGACCTGATTAAAATAGGCGAGAGCCCTTGTGGGGTGTATTGCAACCTAAGTCCGGCCATACACGGACCACATATTTGCTGTTGAGGCGACCACTACGTTGTGGTCACGTTGACTGCACTTCGCGGTTGACCTAACCACATTTTTATGGTCGACTTGCGGTCATAGAAACTGCACTTGCAGTTGAGGCAACTGACATCAAAAATTGAATACTGTGAGACCAATATGAGAAAAAATACACCACGGTGTACGCGGTTGGGTACAACTGCAAGTTTGTGGTTAGTGTACGGGGGATGCCATGATGACATCTCGGCGGAGATCACGTGTGGTACAGTATTTCTTATGGGTGGCTTGAGTTCGCTGGAATGCGACTGCAATTGTGTGGTCAATCCGATCGCAAAATGTGCACTTCGCGGTTGACCCAACCACATTTTTGTGGTCGACTTGGGGTCATATAAACTGCACTTGCAGTTGAGGCAACTGACATCTATATTTTGTGGTATCAGTTTAGTACCAGTTTCAAAATGGATTTTGAATAAGAAGCACTACTACTTCTCATTTTGAGGAGAAGGACACGACGTAGGAAGGTACGATCGCTTTGGGTACATCCACTTCTCGTTGCGCGACAACAGGAGAGAAATTTTTATATTTTATTCGATAAACTAAAACATGAAATGTATCGGTATCAAATCTATTTTTCTACATCGGAGACGTCCTTTCACTCCCTATCGTTCACGAGTTATGAATTTGTGTACAATGGTGTACGCGATTGGGTACGACTGCAAGTCGTGTACGGGAGCTCTAAGTCTCGCTTTCGATTGTGTCAATCATGAAAAATTATTACTGAAATTGGAGGCATATGGACCCGTGGTTTGGGAACGGCCAGGGGACTGGAAGCCCTGTCCGGGAAGCCAATGTGTCCTTATGGACGGGGACGCCGGACTTCTGGTCAGTGGCATAAATAACTGGGGTGAGGGCAACTAAAACTCCACAAAAGCCTTTGCAATGCATGCCACCGTCGATCAGCCTACCCAAGCTAAGGTGTAAGAAATCGTGCCGACAGCTGAATGGCCGCAGAATGTAATGCGGTCAAACGATCCACTTGGGGACCTACTATAGTGGTAATGACTCACATTTCAACCAGTTCAAAAAACAAATCGTGAGATTTCACACTAGAAAAAACTTTTCAGCAAAAACTCATTTTCACATTTGATAATGAGTAGAAGAGCAGTACTGCAGAAGCTGTAAAATTCCTAGGTGTATTTGATGAACAGTTAGTGTCAAAGTTAGGTAACTCACTTTCAAGTAAATTAATGACTAAGGTATGGGTTGTATCTATTGGGTAATACTATCGATGCACGTGGCGACTGCAGGTCGAATTTATTTGGCGTTCAAATACGGCCACAAACTATAAGCCGCCATAAGTTACCAACAATATTTCATCGATTCCTGTGGAACAACACTTCTTTTTTACTATCATCTGACTGCTGCAACGTATTACATCATGTGTATCATCATTAGCGATTCCCGAACAATTGCAACTCTTCTCAATACAGTTTGGCATAGTGTAGGTTTTTTATAGAAAAAAGGCTTCATAAAACTTTTTGGTTGTTTCAAAAGCTTTTTTCGTTTTAATGCCATGTTTTTGTGGCTCCATATCTCAAAAAATAGTTATTCTATTGTATCATGGTACATCCTGATCGACAGAAAACTTTGTACTCTATACATCGATGTAGTTAAATGAATGTTCTTCATGAACAATTGATATAAGCCACTTTTTAGGTCAATTCCATTCCAAACAACCCGACTGAAGCCATCAGAGGGCGTTACAATTCGCCCCAGACAGTCAATTTCTCTTTAATTGGTCTTCCGCTGAATCTGCATACAATACAGATAAATTCATTGCACCTAATTGAAATCTAGTGGGCTTCGCCCGTCCGTCCGTGGTTATACATTCTTTGTGCTTGACTGATTTACGACTTGAACCACTTTGGGTAATCGGAGAACTAAGAGATCCACCAAATACGGTCCCCAATAGAAGTTGATTTTCGTTTAGGATGAAACCAAAATAGTTTGCACATGAATACGTATTCGAATAATAATAATAAAGTTTATTCACTAATATAGATAAAATGTATACAAAATTCTCGAACATAATAAATATACTTTAAAAAACTGAAAAACACGCTTTTGAAAAACATCGAACTGAAAAGTTGGAAAGACTTTATTTTAATAAGTTTAAAACAATAATAGACGAAAAATACTAGTATAATTGTGGTCGAGGGCGCCAAATTTTTGTATATCAAGCGCCCGTCACTTTTTCCACAAAAATTAATTGAAAAAACTTTTTAGTTCGATGTTCTTTAAAAACGTGTTTTTTAGTTTTTATTTCAAATTTTTTTAGTTTTGTATGCTACAAAAGCGTGTTTTAGTATTTTTAAAATATATTTATTTCATCTAAACTTTGAGATCAATCAGCCGTATATTGTTTAGAAAAATAACTATTGATATTTTCCGATTCCGGAGAGAGAGGCTGAAAATCAGCTACCAAGCCCAAGGCAGCAGGCGTGTAAGGAAGGGTTACAAATAAGGCAGCAGGCGCGCATGTTTGAAGAAATACATGTAAAGTGAGTTCGTAACATATCAGCCCGCCAATATATCAAGCAATAATGTTGATAATTCTGTCAAATACAGATCCCGAGCTTGAGGGTTGCAAACAAAACAATAAACATACATGGATTTATTGGCAATTTCAGCAAAAGATTCACAAACATAAGATAAGATGGACTGTACGGAATCATTCAATACAGAGCGGTCATAAATATTGATTTTGCTATTGTTTTGCTCACGAAGAGTATTCAATAAGAACTCCAGGAATTCGAAACAATCCTCTTGTTGTCCTAACGAGTATCTAGTGGACAAAGACTCCAGAAAATTGGTTGAAGGGAAAGATGATATCTTCTTACGAAACTGCAGCTGCATGAGCAGGTGTTTGAGTTTGATGAATAAGTAGGAAACAGTCCCGTTCTCGTTCATCACTTAAACCTCGTTCTTGAAATTCTTCTTTATGAACAACACTTGTAAATTGCTATTTATGTAGCAAGTGTTTCCTGAATTATCCAATCCAACTCTCTAATGATTCTTAAGAAAGAACACGTTTCACAGAATCTCCATAAAAACCATTACTCAAGCTGTGATCGATCCTTCCAAGTGAAGAAGGGTTTCGTAGAGGGATCGATTCGGCTCTTGTTTCATGAATCTCTTCCACTGAAAGGGACCTCGAACTACGAGGACTGCAACTCATATTTGGGGGGACAAGAATGACCTAAATCCTCTGACCTCAATGAAAAAAAGAATGTGGATTATTTACTCGTGAATTAACCTTGATAGGAGACTGATGAATATCCACATATCTCGGCTTGTTTCGACGATGTTTAAGTTGCGTACTGAAATTAGGGCAATGCATGATCTCATCAAAATTATATGAAGGAGTAATAGTTCCAAGGACCAAAGCAGCATTGCCACGTTGAATAGCAATACTGATTTTTTCTATCAAAAGAGAGGTAGAACGGTAATCTTTCATTGCTCGACCTATTCTCCTTTCAAGTTCATGAACGAATAACAGAGACTCCGGGCCATAAACACCAAAAGTTTCAATCGCTACTGGATGGAACAGATAGTTGTTACCAAGGTTTTTGTGTTTTTTTTTTCAATTCTTCGCCCGATAATGCTGCAGTTCCAGCAGACTTCGAACTTTCGGCAAGGTGGGAAGCCGTGACCGTGTCAACGCAAGTGAAGTCCCATACCACAGGTTTACCGTATTTCCATGGAATGAGAGACATACCATCTCGACTGGCACCTAAGGGTTCCATAATTGCTAGTACATCCGCTGACAACATAGTTTCTGTCTGAATTATGAAATAGTGCTTACTATCGGGCTAATATTTACAGTAGTTCAGCAACCAAAGTTATTGATGGTTGAACGGAAAATACATTTTGTATGTGATAAAAAGACCAATGTTTAGATAAACAGTGGCATCTAGTATGAAATGAGATAAGTACAGAATGATAAGAACAATAGCCGTTATGCTATTAAAATTTGTTTGTGTTGTGTGTTTTTTGTTTTTTTCTCTGGGGTGGAGTTTATAGGAGGGTCAGATTTGTTTATACTTTTTTTTTTATTTATTTTGATTAACCAGTTTATGGAAAAATGGTCTTTCGGTGAGCAATATCCACCTTTCTCTTGAAAGTTTTGATATAATCATAATATCATTTATCATTAACCATTAACCAGTTCATTAATCATCAACCAGTTTATGGAAATACATTTTGGTCTTTCTGTGAGCAATATTCACCTTTTTCTTGAAAGTTTTGATATTATGATTATATCATAAGTAATTATCATTATGATTATCATTATAAGTAAAAAGGTGGATATTGCTCACCGAAAGACCATTTTTCCATAAACTGGTTAAAAAAAATGTATAAACAAAATTGGCCCCCCTATAATTTTATTACACCGGGTAGTATATGATAAATTCGTAGTCCCAAGCAATATGCACATCTCTGTCCTATCGTTTTCTCACAACGAGGGGCGATCACAGAATTATCCCTGTTTCTTGTGTATCGCTTGAGTATGTTCGGCCTTTGTGAAATATTATTTCCAAAATCCACTTTTGAATTGTATCAAGATTCACCAAATAACAGTCTTTAACTCCTCCCCATCCAATTATTCCGTACGATAATTGAGACTGAACAGAACTGCAGAATATAGGGTTTTCAAGTGTTTCATGTCTACGAAGTTTCTGAGATATTGGAATTTAGAAAGTGCACCTCTCATCTTTCTTACTGTTTCTTTTATGTGTAAGTCCCAACGAAGGTCCCATCCTCTATATATCTAATTGAGCCACTTTCAGTTATATAGTGATTATTGTTGATATTGAGTTGTCGATAGTAAATCATGAAAGCAAGTGCATCTTTCATTTATTGCAACTCATTTCTGGTAGTTATTTTCCGATATTTTATGGGTCCTGTTCCTGAAATTGAAATATGATTAGATATGTTTTCATTGAACGGATTATTGTGATGATATATCTAAAGGTTAGAATTTATTTATTGTCTTGAATCAATAGGTATTTTGCATTGAAAGGGATACTTTCGAATCTGAAAAAAATTGCAGCTTCATTACAACTGTTCCAGTTCATACAGATGTAATGGATTTTCGTCACATTCTCATAGACTTAGTTGATAAAAACACGAAATGAGCTTTATTGTCAGATCTGATTATAATGACAAAGCGTGTATAAGTAAGTAACTAGAATGTACGCATGCATGAACTCTATAAGTAATCTATGAATAGATGTTACCATGCCAAAAATACCAACTCAGTCTTAGACGTGGACTGCCAAAAAAATGAAAACTATGAAAATATAATTGCAGGACATACAAATATATTTCAGCTCAGATCTTCATTTATGTAAGGTATGTCATATATTGAGTTTAAGAATAGATTTGTAGCAATATATTGCCACAATGATATTATTATTGTAAGTCATGCCCGAAAGAAAATAACGTCAGCTGCCACTGGTGGCCATAAACTAGGCGTGACGTGGCGAGCGTTCGAGTGTACGATGATTCCCCGCCATTCGAGAAACAGCGAGAATAATGCTACCGACTCCTATAGAACTTTGGCGAAATTTCTACGACATTCGAATACGATATTTAAAGGCCAGCCACGAAGATATCGACACAGTCAAGTGCGATACGCAAAGTTTTAGTTGAAGTGTTTGTTGTATTTGAAGTGAAATAAAGTTAAGTTTGATTATTCAGTGTAGACAATTATTGATCAACCCACGGATAAAAACCTAATATCATCTGTTATTATTGTGGCAATATTATTGGAATCGAATATTTTTAAGTTTCGTGAATCGTTATAAATGAAAAGAATGTGAATATTTCTCAATCAGACCTTGCTAATTGGAAAAAATGGAATGCATATAATTTTTCCACATCAACATGAAAGCAAAACCTCTTTTATACAGTATGAATTCCAGTCAAACTTCTTGAACTGTAGTCAGGACATCCCATACTTGATTATCAACTCCATATTGTACACTATATGTACTTCTCTCGTATTGTTAGAGTTTAACATGAGCAACAATACTCGAGCCATATTACTGCTGCCGATCTAGACAGAAATTTGAGTAATTTTCCTGCAGGGTACGAAAGTTGAAATGTTATCATAACAAAACAATGGGTAACACAATAACGGGCATGAGCGAGTTTTTGAGGTCATAGTGCCCGTTGCTAGACACAACATGGCATCGGCGAATTCGAATTGGAGACTCTCGGGACTCTTGGAAGTTCGCTGGTCACCGCTGGAATTGGGAAAGTTTCGAATATGCAATTGACTGGAAGATATTCGAGTGGGAACTCCAAATAGTTGATGAATGAAGACATGGTTATTAGGCTTACAAGGTGTATACAGATAAGTCCAGGAAAGATTGCTTTCGAATATCTTATGATTGCTTTCCAGAGCATTCGTAATAGAATAGGATTTTTTTTTGTAATAGAAGTCACAATTCAAATTGGATCGGTTATGTGGCGATCTATCGAGCTAAGGTAAAGTGCTCGACCACCTAAGGCTGTTAAATTATTTTTTATGGATTTCAAGCTGCTAGTTTCAATAAATGCGTTGTTATTCAGTAAATTTGCTGAATTATCAAGTATAATAATTTCTAGGTACTTCAAAATATGGGTTGGAAACTTTCTCTTTCAAATATAATCAAACAACTCGTAGTCCACAACCATCACAAAGACATTATCGACTCTATTCTTCCCGAAAAACAGCAGAAACAAGCCATTAACCAGGTCTATTCCACTTCAATGAACAATAATGATCCTCGAGTATTGACATACCCTGGTAAAATCATCAAAAACACCGCTTGTTTTATAAAAATGGCAGACTTTAAACAAATTTATTGATACAAAAAAGACAAAACTTCAGTGTCGTATAGATCAGGACTATACGAATCGACTAGTGATTCTTGCCCCAAAAGTTATATTGGTCAAACATACAGAACTCTTAGGAATGAAGAAACAGAATAGAACTTTTCTGAATGTTCACACTTGAAGTGCTTATAGATTAATAGATTCAAGAATTATGAAAAAGCACTGAATGAGCATTTATAATATAATTATAATAATAATAATGACACTGTTTATTTATTTATGCAAATTGCGAAGAATTTAATACATACAAGAAAACAAATGAACAGGAACATCTCAAAAGCAGTTTAGACTGCTTGTGCGTGATATGATATAGTGACACATTCGGGTAAGGACATATTTGGGTTTTTCAATAAGGTCACATGTACAGGAAGCAAATTGATTTTTTCAATGCTTATTTGGCATTTATAATTTTGTCAAACATAAAACGTCCTATTTTGAGAAATCAGTCATAGAGAGTCAGCATAATTCAGGGCTGGAAAAAATAGAATTTATATAATGATTTTTCAACTTGAATGTGTAACAGAATTCGATTAATAAATATCATTTTGAGATTACAGTACGCTCATTGTGATTGACTACTTATATATTTTCCATATCTCAAGGTGGGTCCATAATTACTCCTAAATTTCTTATTTCCTCACCATTTTCGTCATCTTACTTGAAAAATGTCCAAACGAACTCGCACCAATATTTTGCATACTTTCCAACCTGACTTACAAAAATGGGAGTTTTCCTTCTTGTTGGAAGATTGCTCGCGTTCGGCATATTTCCATAAAGTGTAAGAAAAATCTTCCTAATGACTATAGCACAGTCGCTTTGCTTATCAGTAATATCAAAAATCATGAAGAAAGCTGTGAAACACTATATCCTCAAATATTTGAGAGGCTTTAACAGTGATCATCAATATGGGTTTCGGAAACAAAGATCAAGAGGCGACCTTCCATCGTATGTCACCCATATGGAGAAACATGGATGCTCAAGAGCTGTAGCGCTTGATATATTTAAGGCCTTTGACCGTGTATGGCCTGAGGGTTTGCTAGCCGAAATTCGAAGCTATGGCTTTTCGGATTATTCTTGTGTATAGCTCTTCAGCTTCCTGAAAAAACGTTCCCTGTAAGTGGCCGTCGACAGATATATCTCGAATACTTTTACTATTAACGCTGGTGTTCCCCAAATATCTATATTGTCTCCAACCCCCTTACTATTTTATATCAATGACTCATTTGAGAAAACCAAGAATCCAATATATTGCTTTGCTGACGACAGCACACTTGATTCGTCATTCCATTTGGATTCCACGACATGGGCGGCTGAAAGTTACATTGGTAAGATCGGTTTTCTCCAAAAAGATAAGTGCCTCCGAACCGGATATCATAATGTGTTTATTGGAGGTTAAAATGGACATCGATAGGTCTTGACACAATCATGTCGCTGGAACTGCAAAAGCTGCTGCTCTAAAGCTTGGAACACTATTCCGTACCAGAAAACTATACACACATCAGCAACTTTTGATGCTTTATAAAGCTTAGATCAGACCTTCTTTGGATAATTGTTCTCATGTATGAAGCTTCGCCCCTAAGCATATCCGAAAGCTGCTGGATTCCATCCAGAAGAGAGCCTTCCGCCTGATTGTCTCTCTTCTATAGATTCTTTTTCGGAAAGTGCTCGAGTGACTTGGCATATTTGATTCCACCAAGAACGGTTTTTGACCCTGATATCTACCCCAGAATAACATAAATTTCAACTCGTCAGGATCAATGAAAATGTATTTGTCTTTGATAGCTTTTGTGAAAATCTCAAGATCATTATTGAATATTCAGAGCCTGTTAACGCTCGTGTATTTTCTGAAAATCTTAAATAATGTAACATGTTTAGTAACAAATCATAATGAACTGGTTCGAAAGCACGACTAATATCAAATGGAACTAGCAGTACGCACTGACTTTGATCAGTTGCATATTTGAAGATGTTTCTCAAGTGTATAAAAGTTGTAGATGTCTTAGGTATTTTGATCGATGGATTACCTACGTAAGGTAGTCGTAATACGTATGGTATGTAAATATCAGAGTAAGAATGAAGTTTTAGAACTGAATTCACTACAGAAAAGCTACTGTGTTGTCGAAACATGTCGCGATATATTTCATAAATACAGTTTGTGGCGATCAAATCGTATGTATGTATGAAAGAAGTTCTCATAGCCATGAATCACTTTTATCGTATCATGCATGTTTCACAAGGACTCTCAAGCAATAATGAATTAATGGCAATGAAGATACTCTCCTAAAAGGCACCACTATGCAATTTCAAGCGAACTATTTTCGTCTAACGGCTTTTGTCGACCACCGGCTATTTTCCATAGATTACAGAATGCCGCATTCCCCTTCTTTATAGAGCGTATAAACCCTAAATAGAGGCGTTTTAATTGTAGACACAAGGCCACAGGTTGGCAGTCTTGAGCGTATAAAATACCCGCAAGCTACAGTTTCAGTCATCTTATGGGTAGTATTACTATCTACCCTTCCAGCAGAGGTAACTGAACAGGGATGAACGCTTTTAGAAAACAGTCAACATTAAAGTTGAGGTATTTATGAATACCGAACTTAATACTCCTGTTTTTCTTTCTTTAACTTGTTTATTTCATATGGCTTATTTGAAATATTGAAATTGGAATAACTCAAGATCACCTTGAATGAATTTGTAAAGGATAGGGGATAGAAAATGGATTGAATTGTGGAAAAACTTCCTGAAATTTTCCAGTTTGTCTGTTCTGAGATCTGAGAAACTTTGCAAGTGGTTCCACAGAAAACAGTAGAATTTCTGTAAAAGACACTACAGTCAACATATCGGGAAAATAGTTTTGATACAGTTGTTTCCGGCTATGATTGATTGAATTGAACACTTGGCAATACACTTACTGGAGATATCGAAGAATCAATTTCGAAAATGCTAATTTCAGTTCATCTTTTGCTTTGGTTTAACATTTAATTAACATAATCAATGATTGTTTCAGAACCCGTTTACTATTTTCCGATTTACAATGACTGATTCTATGGGGTTCGTTACGAACCCTCAATAAACCAGTGGAAGAAGATGGAGAATTATTATCTTACAGAATTAAAGACTTTATATAAAGCGAATGGAAAGATGAGTATATGCCAGACGACTGAAGATCAGAAGTTACGTTTCTGAAAGAAGTATATAAAAGGAAGTTTCAATAATAGAAACATAAAAAAAATACAAATTATGAAAATATGAAACAAAAAAAATTAATTGGTGCTCCTGTGCGACTTGATTGATTACAGCGACGTATTTGCTTTTTCAGCTGCAGGAAAACCCGGAAAAACCTGCAACAATTCATCATCTGAAGATTTTGATTTGCCAATGTCCTCTCTTCCATAGAATGAAATGTAGGGTGTCTCCAGATGCTTCAATAGATTCAAGATATTGCTAGAATATTTAGTGACACGACTATAGTTAAACTCAAAACAGTCGGTTTCGTCTTTGACCAAGGAGTAATAATGACCATATTCAACGCCAGAACCACAGTGAACAATGACTGCATGAAGATCATAATTGAGCTCCTGCTAACGAAGAATATTCAAAAAGAATCCCAAGAATTCGGAACAATCCTCTTGTTGTCCTAGGGAGTACCTAGTGGATTTCAAAGGAAATCGGTTGGTAGAAAAGATGATACGTTCTCACAAAACTGCAGCTGCATGAACAGGTGTTTACGTTTGATGGAAAATTAGGAAGAATTCTCATTCTCGTTCATCGTTAAAATCTTGTTCTTGAAATTCTTCATCATGAACCACACTTGTAAAGTGCAAGTGTTTCCCAAATTATCCCGCGCCCTCCCGATACATTCGGGAGGGCGCGCCATCATTATCAAACTTGACACGGCATATACTTGTAAAATATCCAAAATATGAGGAAACCAGGAGACAACATAATATAACTGGGGCCATGAGAGAAATTCTATGTGATGACAGAAGAACGTTGAGAAACTTGATGGCATTTTTGAAAGCCGCAAATATAATAGATGAAATTTGACTCAACAAGTCCGCGGCTAATAAGCTAGCAATCAGAACAACCAGCTTGACAGATTGGTCTGGATAGAGTCTGCGGAGTTCGATTAGAAAATCTTGATATTTTATTTGTTTTTCCTTCTATTTTCGAAAGACATTATTATTTTTTCTTTTTTACGGAAGTATGCGCTGATCAGGCCATCTTCCCCGACACATTTGTGAGAGGAGGGGCAGCATTACCAACCGAAGACCACTCCCCACACCGTGGGGTAAGTAATCATTGGGTACGAGAATCATGTGCCCTGAGCAAGCGCAGTGACCCAAGAATGACAGCCTTCTGCATCTGTCCGGCTGAGATTTCTGCCTTTGTCATCATTTCACCAAGGACTCCAATAATCAGAACAATAATCTTGACAGAGTTGCCTGATTAGAGTCTGCGGAGTTCAAAGAGGAAATCTCGATATTTTATCCATTTTTCCTCGAATCAGAATACGTTTTCGTTGCTTTCGTACATCTCTATTCTATATCACGCATTCATTTGCAAACGGAAGAAAAGTATTTTTGTTATCTTCCCTAGAAAGTTGTCTCTTCAAATGCATTTTCAATCCTTCACTCCCCCAAATCTTCATTCTTTTCGGCTGGGATTCAGCACCTTTGTGTTAATTGCTATTTGAAATCCGACAATCATTTCGGCTGCCACGGGATTTGGCAACTCCGCCCGCCCTCATTCATAAACAATGAGTCCGGGGCCCATTGCGGTTTCCAAATTTACAACCTCCAAAATGCACTATTAAAAAACCTCAACAATAAATATCACATGATAATTAACATTCCGGAATGTCACAAGATGTGTGAGAAACGGTCGTCCCTTTGTGTAAATACGCAGTGCCCTTTGCATTTTTAACTGAATCACTTTTGAAAACGAAGCGACTTTGATGAAAGGGAATTTTAATGGCGTTTGTGGTTGGGAGTGTCCACGTCCAGGAGACGGGCCTGGATGGAATTGAATTAGTAAATTTCTAGTATGACTAATTTAATTCTTTTTGGTATGTCGGAGGCACTGCAAGGTGAAACGTCTGTATTGCTCGCTAGATTTTTTTTGGTCATCCTAGTCCAGGTTGAATAAAGTAATAGAGAAACAGATGCAGCATACCTAAATACTGACAACATGGACTTGGTAGAGTTTTCCAAAAGTACTATCCATTATAATAATTATAGGATTTCATATTCATAGGATATAATAATATAGGATTCCAACTTCATCAGTTGGACTGTTACACATGAAACTGTTCTACAATGTCAATAATACAACAGTATGTAATAACAAAACTCATTAGATGCATGGTTGATTTCTGAGAAAGGTTTTGGCACTACAGAAAAATCCTTAAGGTGCTCAGAGAGCGGTGCCTGTGCCAAAGTAGTGTTCCACATTGGATTTGAATCGCTGGAGAATCCATTTGGAAAAACTTTCTTTCTTAAGAAGTTTATTTCAATGAAAGAGTTCCTAAACAGTGACGTTCAAGGTGTACTGAGATGAACTACATAACGATGTGATGGATGTGAATCTTGGATATTAATGTGAATCTTGGATATTAACAAAAAAATCAAAAGTAGAATACAAGCAACAGAAATGAGGAGAATTATAGGAGTGACAAGGAGAGATAAGATAAGAAATACACGAATAAGAGAAGAACTAGACATAGAAGACATTATTTTATTTATAGAACAAAAACAATTAGGATGGTGGGGACACATACAGAGAATGCCAAACGATAGACCTGTAAAACAAATCTATGAAGCGAAAACACAAAACAAGAAAAGAAGAGGAAGACCTGAAAAAACCTGGAAAGACATGATAGAAAAGATTCTACAAGGAAGAAATAAACAATGGAACGTAGCAAAGACACTGACTAGAGATAGAAAGGAATGAAAACAGTTCATAAAGCAACAATAAAATGATAACCCGACACCCTGAGGGTAAAAGGGTTCAAGATTATAT
>WOGN01003260.1:0-15484 GCA_015342105.1 Leptinotarsa texana
ATAATATGCTTTATTATCATAGGACATAGTCTTGTAGACAAAGCTTGTGTAGTACATACTTAAAAAATGCAATACATACCAAATGAAATAAAAATATAAATAGTTCATGGTTAGAAACCATTTTAAAATGGAGGATATAAAAGACATATATACATAAAAGAGTAAAAATCAAGTTTATAAAAGAGTAAACATAAAAAGTAACAACTTAAGTGCTCCTTGATTAATAAAGTTAAGAAAATGCGTAAGTCAGCTAAAAGCTATCGTTAAAATATTCATCCAAAGTATAATAGGGTCTATTAGATAGAAATTGTTTGACTAACTTCCTGAATTGAAAGATCTTTTGCCCACAGGCGAATGTAAAATATGTCTCTGGTAATGTTTTCAGTTGGCACAGTGAGTTTCAGAGTGTGTCTGCAGTTTCGGGTATTGTAATGGAAAGAGGATGAAGCAAAATTTAATAAATGCTTATTTATTAAACACACTGATTCCAGTATAAATAATGCAGTTACCGTTAGAATATTATATTTTTTGAAGAAGGTTATACAGGAGTCTCTTGGTTTAAGGTTTCCTATATACTGTATTGTTATTTTTTGTAAAATTAATAGACTTTTGAATAAAGTTGGACTGCAGCTCCCCAAAACGGTATTCAGTAGCGTAAGTGAGAATCTATGAGTGCATAGTATGCCATTTTTGCTGTGCTGAACCCCAATTCTTTATAAATCACTCTAACCGCATAACAGCCAGAGGAGACTTTTCTAGTAAGTTGTTTAACATGATCCACAATGAAGACCCCTAGAAATTTAGTGTTATTTTTAGATTCCAGTGATCTGTCTTCAAAAAAAGTTCGTTGATTGAGCATCAAAATGATAATAAATTTGTTTCAGTTACGTTAAAAGTTAAAATGTTTGAATCAGATACTGAAAAGTAAGTAGATAGAATACTAAGATCATCTTGAAGCATATCAGAATCTTTATCGCTTTCAATTCTTCTGAAAAGTTTGAAATTGAAAATGCCCGATATACCAAGAAATGTCATTAACAAATAACACAAAGAGAAGAGGTCCAAAAAACGAGCCCTGCGGAGTTCCCGAAGTAGCTGAAGCATTTATTGATTGACGAAGACATTCATCAATTAATTATGAACTAGACCTATTCAAAGAAGAATTTGACACACATAAAACAAAAGACCCAATACACTGTTGAAGACACTGTTGGACTATGTACTTGTGGATCTGTGGCAACACTGTCTCAACTACGTTTTGTGATATTATTTTTGTTATTTTTCGGGTTTCCGGTTAGTTTTTCACTTTGTTATATCCAACTCATGTACATCTGATTGTACATACTGTTATGGTCAATAAATATCAAAGTAATCTACCCTGATCTGTAGAATCCTAGATTTCAACAGTCACAATGAGCTTATGGTGCACTGTTTGGAACCTTTGGTGTAGCAATTAATATTACTGGAGTTTTATCCGAACACCAAATCGTTATTTTAACACCTCGACACGTGTTTCGATCACCAAATGATCATCTTCAAAGAGGAAGATAAAAACTGAATTAAACAGTTCTGAAACAGTTTTAATCTTCCTCTTTAAAGATGATCACTTGGTGATCGAAACACGTGACGAGGTGTGAAAATAACGATTTGGTGTTGTTACTCCAGTAATATTTAGTCACAATGAGACTAAAGACCGTTGACTTGGTAGAAATGGGCGTGCCAGATGACTCCCAACAGAAAAATACACAAAGTGCGTATTCCATTCAAGGAATCAATTTATGAAAGCGCCAGTAAATCTTTGTTTTGTTACCATCCAATATTCGTATCAACTTCAACAATCGACGAGTTTGCAAACGATCCAACGTTATTTCGAGTATTTCTTCAGGGCTAATCCGGTTGAACTATAACGCAAAACTCAGTCACCTTTGAAAAAAGTTCCGTTTATGGCCGCTGCGCCGTCCTATTGTGCGCTACACGCTTCTTCGTTCCATTATAGTAAAAATAATGAAATATTGTGATGGTAGATGTTTTATTCGAATGGAGCTCGAGGCGCTCACTAATAACATCACTTATCGTGAAGTTGTAGTTATTTAACATTAATATTGTGCGAGATTATAAAAAAGACAGCCGTGGCCTTGACTGTGCCTGCATGAGCGGGGTCAGGAATGTTATATTATGAGAATCTTTGCCTGATGCCGATTTTTTCTTCTGGATAATAGCTCTCATGCAACTTTGCGGGCTGGCGATCCCTTCCAAATCGTAAGTTCCATCAGGAATTGTATTAGCAGACAAGTGCACTGTTATGAATTCTGATAATATGAAAATTGTTTGAAAGTGATTGAAAATGTTTCATGATGAATTTCACTAGTTCGGACGTCCATTGTCTAATATATACAATGATTTGAAATCCCTGAAACAATTAAAAAAAGGGAAGAATTAAAAATTAAATGAAAATAATAAAAAGTTAATAGCTTCCAAGCCACGTTAGTTCACGACGTTTCGATTGTTAGTATCTACAATCGTCTTCGGGTGATGACTGGACTGATTCCTCCGAGACATGACTATTTATGGGTCGTTCGAGTACTTTTACTTATCCCCACAGCATGTATGCGGCTTCCTTGGATTTTCTCCCAAACCAATGTTCCTCTATGTGTATGATCTCAGCTTGGGACCACTCGATGTTGTTTCGATGGGTCCAAACATGTTCTGCTATTCCTGATTTGCTGGTTTCCCCTCGCTGTGTTTGTTTCTTGTGCTCAGTGTATTACTTATGTTCCCAAAATTTTGTCAGCTGTAAAGAATGAGAAATTAAACTTTCTATATTTTTTACCAATTTGATTTGTAACTAAAGTTACTGCAGATTCAATAATTGTAATTGTTTGAAAATGTCTTTGTAGGACGAAACTGCAGTAACATTAGTTACAAATAAAAGCGGTAAAAAACATAGAAAGTTTTATTTCTCATTCATCGTAGTAATGGCTGCATCCATCAATTTATTTTGTCAGTTTCTCTTTGAATCTTTCTGTCACCCCAACATGAATGAATCTAATTAAGCACCTTTATCTACCTTTTCCGAACGCAAGCCAGTTAACAGTGTAGTGGCGTCATAGATTTCTCTTAGAGGACATCAACTTATGTAATTGTATCTTATGCTATTAAATATGTTGAAATGACTGTAATGATACCTTGCCAAAAAATTATGATGAGATGAGTTCTTAGTTATTTATAGATCGCGTTTTGGAATGTTTTCGCTTCTGGAATGCGGTAGTAAAAATGAAAAAAAGTAGAAGGTTCATGAAGTAATCCGGTGTAGCTTGAGGAGGAATACCGTATTGTATTTATCTCAATTATCACCTAGTTTCACCGGATATCAATCGTTTTATCATTAGCGGAAGACTGATGGCAAATAATGCTTTATGGGAAACTTCAAAATCGGTTAGTTATCCTAGTTAGTTATCCCATTATCATCCTATTTTGTGAGATCACATCACATCTTCGATCCCTTTAACATATTTTCCTTTTATAAGTGAATTTAAACTATTTGATTCCATTCAAGGATTTTTTACTCAAAGAACCAAATTCCCCTTACCAAATTTTTTAAAAACACGTATTTTTATCCTTCATCCTTCAGAAAACGTTGAGGTTATGTGTATTGTAGAAAGTGTATCTATACGAAACACTTACTTCTTGATTGCATTCTGGTTGAAACATTTTTTACGTGTTGAAACCATTACATATACAGCTGAAGTGAACATACCTTAATCATATCGTATTCGACCTGTATCAAGGTCAAATAATTTCCTTAGAAAAGAAACACCTTCTTTGCAACCATGTAAAACTCATAAAATATCCAGCTAGCTCATTTGATTAGTGACCTTTTAGCTCAGAATGCCAAAGTGAACCTCTTCCAGGCAGAGAAAGCACTGAAGTAAATGATACTGCAATTACTAATGTCATATAGCTCGTTAGCATTAGTAATGCTAACGAAGAATAATTTGAAGCAGAGGTACTTCATGATTGGACTACCTAGATATGGATCAACATAAGGATGCAGAAATCAATCAACCAATACATATTAAAAATACTAACATATGTTCAAAGAGATATGAATTCAAAGGTTAAAATTTCTCGTGTAGATCAGTCAAAATCAGAATTCTTCATTCAAACTGTTCGTCCCAGAAATATGTACGAAGATATCGTCCATTGTTCGGAAGCACGTTCGAAACTATCAGGCTGTTATACAATTTTCTTTATAACGTTGCTACTTACAATACTCTTTTTTCTTGATACCATTATGTCCTCTACCAAAACAATGGAACATAATAGCTGGTTGGTATGTCAGATTTTAGTTCCGTTCGAAATGATTATGTGATCTACTAGACAAATGATTCAATTGGGCCGCTTTGTTCTCATTACTGTGAAACGGTAGTTAGTTAGTTATCTCTGTTGTTTCTGCTTCAAACGTTTTGTTCACATTGAATTTCCAAGGTTTCTACGATATTTTGATAATAGTTTTGGTTAGCTATAGAACCACGGTGCCAGATTATCATTTAAAATTGGAGTTATTTGTCTAAAGAGGACAGATGGGTCAGATGGGTAAGTTCATGTTGATCTTATGATTCCTGCTTCAGTTTCTTGACTATTGTCTTCACTTTGTGTCTTCCACTTGTTCATCTTTTATGATTATTTCTTTCTGAAAAATTGTTTAGCTGTCCCTAGTTTAATCTTCCTCTTGAAGATGATCACTTCGTGATCGAAACACGTATCGAGGTGTTAAAAATAACAATTTGGTGTTGGAAAAAAACTCCAGTAATATTCCCTAATTTCACTAAAAACTTCATTATGCTACTTCTCTAGCTCTAAATACCGATTATGCTTTTCTTCTTCCATCTTCATACCTCTTCTAACGTTTTCTGGTTCATTTATGTTATTTTCTGTTCTTACTGATTTAGCAATATCTCTTGAACTTTTTCTAAACTAAGTGTTGCGTGAACTTCATACTACTAGTAGGTAGACAGATAGATTTATTAGTCCTTTGTGCTATATTATGTCGATAGAAGGGTCATATATCTCAGGTAAAGTAATTTGAGAAACTTGACTAACATTGCAAACAATCAAATATGTAATCAAATATAAGTGAAATAAATGGAATAGATAAATAAACAATATGTGAATGAACGTTAAATATGTTATGCTGTATACGTCACATTACCAACTTGAAGTATGAACTGATTTACATTGTAGAAACATTTTTTTGCTAGAAACACTTTTAGCTGTTTTTTAAATGAGGTGGAAGTGTTTCATATGGCAGTTTATTAAAGAGACGGACACCAGCAAACATGGGAAACTTTCAATGCTTTGCGTGGTGGTGTTTTTGGGTGATGTGTGATGAGCATATGGTTATTCCTAGTATGATAATGATGGACTTTCGATCTCGACTCAAGTCGGCTTCTTTTTTCATGGATATA
Organism: Leptinotarsa texana; assembly: GCA_015342105.1. Classification (NCBI taxonomy): domain Eukaryota; kingdom Metazoa; phylum Arthropoda; class Insecta; order Coleoptera; family Chrysomelidae; genus Leptinotarsa; species Leptinotarsa texana. Next base: position 5,469 of record WOGN01003260.1, read on the forward strand.
ATATGTTAATTTTTTTAGAATGAACACACAGACAACAGTTAGTATTTCGTTTTGACGAAAAATCTCTCTACAATACGTTTTGTAATCTAAATTGAAAATCAGCCTCGATAATGATTTCAGTTTTATGAAGATTCTGTTGACTTCAGTTGCTAGATCCCAAACAACAATGTCATTGTAAATAATGGAGAGAAACTTGGCAAAATAAGTTGAGAATAGCTCAAAGTGCTCTCGTCGTACTCACGGTGAGGTTTTTGTAGAATTACTGTATTATTTACTCATATGTGTATTAGAATTCAACAAAATTAGTATATCAAACTAATTGACGATACCAAATCCATTTTATACTGACTTATGTTGAACATCACAAGACGTTATTTTAATGAAATAACTTGAAAATTCATATCAGTTATAACTTTTTTGTTTTAATTATAAATCTACGTTCCTATGGAACGTTCCTATGAAACTCATTCATTTCATTGAATCCCTGATCTGTTGCCTTTTACCAGATAAAGTCGATATAAAAATCAAGTTCTCAGTTTCAAGAAATTGTGTCCTCCTAGATTCGTGTATTGATAATGCACGTATACTTTTTGTACCAAGAGATGTATCCGTTAATTATGGAATTGAATTCTTATAAGAACTAACGTGGAAGCTAGGTCATTATTTCTTCGCAACTAATTATCACAAGATGTGGAGAAACGTGTTTGCTGTTTTCAGTTTTTAGAGCATTTTGTCTGATTATATTGTACAGTTACAATTAACTACTGCTGAATTTTCACACCTCTTCACGCAAGTACTGCGAACGGTTTAATTTTTTAGCATATTCGCCCACTTACTTCAGTGAAAGATAGAATTAGAACTGCCTGCAAGTTGTTTCATCACCTGTAGTTGTGGGAACTTTTTGAAGTATAACTGTTCAGGATCACAAGCTGAAGATCAGTGCATTTTCATTACATCATAAATTACTCTTCATTGCTGTATTCATATATTCTGTGAAAGCTATATTTAGAAGAAAGAAACTGTGTGTAAGCAGGAAAATATTATATGATGCATATAATAGAACTTCATGGTTACGGTTAAACTCAATAACGATTATTGGGCCACTCATATCGCACACGTTTTTGAGATTCTGCTGGAGCGAGTTATATATCGGCATGTTAGTTGCAACCAACACAGTTTTATGAAAAATCGTTCAACGGTCACCCATCTTCTGACTGACGGTCACCCATATTACTGAATCTATTGACAATTGGGCCCAAACTATTTACATAGACTTTTCTAAGGCCTTCGACAGGCTTGACCATGGCATTCTACTGAACAAACTAGTAGCCTTTGGATCATCTCCATCCTTAATCGCACTCTTTCAGTCCTATCTACGGGATCGAAAACAATATGTTCAGCTCAATGGTTTCAAGTCTACCGAATATAGTGCTTCTTCCGGTGTTCCACAAGGTTCAAATCTGGGACTGTTGCTCTTCAATATATTCATTAATGATATTGCAGATGTTATAGATGTGTATTTCCTTTTATATGCCGATGATCTAAAACTATACTGCCTCGTTGAGAACATAGATGATTGTGTGAATCTCTCAGCAAACGTAGGACGGGTTGTAGAATGGTGTTATCGAAATAACTTGTCGCTGTACCCGGATAAATGTAAGGTCATGTCCTACAATTTGAAAATGAATATCTTGGTCTTTGATTATTCAATAGAAAACGTTTCCCTGGTAAGACCAGATACATTTACTGATCTTTTAAAATCAGTAAATTAAGAAGACTACAAAAAATGTACATATAAAAACACAGAGATAGGATCAAAACCGAGTAAGATCTTCGTCTTGAAGATGGTCACTTGTTGATCGAAACACGTGCCGAGGTGTGGAAATAACGGTTTTGGTGTTGGGAAAAAACTCCAGTAAGTAATATTCATTAGAGAAAAAACAACTAACTATTAATTTTCATATTTAGTGTTGATGTTAATCCTGTTTTTATATATATATTCAGTTATGTCAACAAGTTAAATTAAAGTTTCATTATTATTATGTATTCTATACTGCGAACCATTTCTTCGATGTCACTACCAACATTTATTTTAACCTGATTGTGTTATCTGGTAGATGCGCAGGTATTTGAAATAATTCTCAAGACCTCCAAAAAATTCCTTACCTATTTATTATAGTTTCCAATTATTTTTTTCAATTGGGTAGGTATTCGAGAAGTCTACCGGAACACAGAATTGTATGAATTGGTCTTTGTTTCAGGACCAACTTTAATTGTTTTTCAATGTCAAAAATTGAAAATGAAAATGTTGAAGATTTTTCCAATCTGACAATACCATTGCATTCAGGTATTTTGGAATGTTTTATATCAAAATCTGTTCTGTTGTCTGTTCTTTTTTTCCGTTAATCAGCTGTCGCTCCCATATGAACGACAACTCTCAGAAGTTGAGAAAACTTGTGCGAGCTAAGGACTAACGAGGTCTTACCTTTTAACGTGTCATCAAAATAGTACCAGGAAAGTACAATATTTTTTACATTTTTCTCAAAACATTTTTTTTATTTATTCCTCAATTTCTGTTTTGTCCTCTTCAAAGTAATCTTCTTCAGATAGCAATTTGGTTTTTCTTCTCAATCGTCGCAAAACGCCGCCCTTTCGTGAGGGGGCAAACTTAGCCAGCGAAATTTGAACCCTCACCTTATTTTTACAACAATCCGCCAATGTCATTTGATCAATTCAACTCAGGAAATTCCATAAGAATTTCGATTATTCCACTGGCTTCAGCAGGTTTTAAGAAAATTATGAGCAAAGGAAAGTAAATCATATTAGCGTCTCATTTTCCAACATAATCTCCTTTCAGCTCGATTCGTTCAATCCAGTTTCTTCTTCATTCTTTCTAGTCGCTAACCACCCAGCCATTTCTTCAGATTTCGAAACAAAAAATTATCGTGGGGAAGAAATCTGAAGAATATGTTGGATAAGATAGCAGTTTATAGTCCATCGCCACCATTCATGTATGCACCTGTTCTTGTTGGAACATTTTTTGGCCAAAGCAGAGATTATTTTGTACTTATTGAGCACTTATGATGCACTGTTTGGAATCTTCGGTGTGGTAATGAACATTACTGGAGTTTTTTACCAACTCCAAATCGTTTTTTTACACCTCGACATGTGTTTCGATCACCAAGTGATCATCTTCAAAGAGGAAGATTGAAACTGTTTTGATCTTCCTCTTTGAAGATGATCACTTGATGATCGAATAATATAATCAAACGAATGATGTCGTTGAAAGGCCAAGAAATTTAATTTCTTCGTTAAAAAATTGTGTTTCTCTTGTGGAACAAATTTCAAAACAACCTATGATCTTCTTTGAAAGAAATAATTTTTATTGTGTAGTTGTCGCTGACTGTTCATCAAAAATATAAAAGATTTTTCAAATAATCGAACAGAGGGTGACAGTTTCACTTGCGTACAACATTAATTCATCAAATCGAAACGATTTCGTTTAGAGATAAAGCTTGTAACATTAAAATTCACAAAATTCAATTCAGCCCCATCGACTAAATGAATCGTGATGGAAATCCGCGTTATCTCTACCGGAATGAGGGATGTGCCTTGTCTGTGATTATTCCGACCATCCCGGGTCGCAAAAATCAAATTTCAAAGTTGCCAACCAACCGGTTGATTATTATTGCATATGCACAGCGGGCCTGACCAGAAACGGGTACGGTATCAAAGGCGGCATCGCCTCGTTTACCCCTTTTAAAAGCCCGTTTCTTTCGCTTGGCCTACCTCCGCAGACACCCCGTTTAATGAGATTATTATATGGAAGGGGTGGCTGCAAAATGGCGACTTGAACCCTTTATTAATTCGAACAAATTAAAACACGGACACCGTGATATTAATCTGGAATTTCGTTTGATAAGCTTTAACGATCTTATTGAGCGGTTGGCTGCCTGGGGAATGTTGTAGCTATTTGGTTGGAGATGAACTTGATTAAAACGCAACAGTAGATGAAATATTGCGACTTGAAGTACATGAAGAATTGTTTTGGATGTCATTTTTAAGATTGAAGTTTCAGAGCACTACATGTTTCACATCTTTGAGAAATAAATACAGGATGTTCCTCAATGCCATGTTGATAGTCAGTAAAAACATTGATGATAAATCTCTATTTTCGACTATCCATCTATCTATAAACTTCATTTTCCTTCAAAAAATGTTTTTACTTCAAAAATCGTCTCCTGTGGCTTTCAGGGTATTCAGAATTGATCTTTTTTTGGATTTGTATCTGAGATAAACTTCTGTGTTATATCTTTTCTACATTTTCCTCACTTATAAATCCATGTCCTCAAATGTTTCCAAATATAACAACAGGTGGAGCCTTTAACATTTTTTTACATTTTTTATACCCCTCGTATGTTTATGACTCAATTTTACAACACAAATGCCATCTGTATTATTTTTCGAGTTATAATCCTTCTAAGACTTCCAAATTTTTACACGACATTCTTGGCTACTTTTACTTACTAAAAATGATTTCTAATACTACGTGTCTTGCTGTATGTTTTCATATTTCACACCTTTTAAGGAATATTTGATCTTCCTGAGATATAAAGGGTGTTCAAAGTTAATTCATGAGTCTCTTCTATTCACACTATTTGTTGATAATTACCTCAAATTGAATATTCATAAATATTCTGTTGAATCAGGTTGTAAGATATTTTGTAACGACTGAATCTGAATTTGATACTGAAAATGGAAATATCGATAGATGTACAGAGATAAATAACTTGGACACTTTTTTCAATCATGAACTGTCACTATAACACATTTTTAAAAGATGATTTCGTCAGCTAACAGATAATGCTAATTTTTTGTAAAACAAAGACATCAAAACAATATTACCAATATTTCGTGAATAGTGACCAGTTTATTGATCTTTCGGTACGCAACACAAAATGAGACAAAATCATACAATTTCTAGTCCAGTCATTTTAGAGGGTTTGCCTAGGAAAGTGGACATACCTGGCTGTAAATTTGTATAAACTTTGTATTTTGGGATCATAAAAGTATTCTCAAAATTCACATAGGATTCGATGACCGCAACTTCAAAAATTGGGAGTCAAAAGTCAAAAAAAAAACGACTTCTTGCAAGTGTTTTGCCAATATCTCGTTTTCAATGGGTTTTATGCTAATTGTATTAATTTTCAATATTGTAGAGAATTAAATTCTCTACAATTTTTGTTTCGAACCCTTTTTCATACGTTAAATCGTTTTGAGATAGAGGGCAGCGCTGGCGCAGATTAAATATCATTTGAACGTCTTATAAAAATACTTTATTGTGTGATTTTCACACAAAAACGCACAACGTGTGTCGCCATACGATGGCTTCCTCGGGTATGTCTTAATAACTAATTCTACACAATAAATGCTATATATACCTTATTCTACAATTTGAAGTACCTGAGGAATATTCAATAATGCAGCAACTTTATGCTGGTAGGGGTGTGTGGAGGAATTATGTATAATAATGTCTGTGTACGATAGGTTTGTTCTGGTTCTACGAATTTCAGGTCCCAGGACGTCAGGATCAGGTGCAGTTGATATAGAGCGTTCTGGTTTATTCAGGATAATTTCGTACTGATGAATCCTCTATTCTGGTTTCGACTGCGAAATGATCCTAAACTGTCTTGAACCGTCCCGAATCGTTCTTGCTCTCGAGGCTGAAATGTTGAGAACTGTTCTCGTTGCTCATGCGCATTCATATGGAAATTTGTTTGGGCTATTTGCTAGGCTGTTTTTTTATTTATTTGATTTGAATAATTGATAATTGAGGGAAAATAACATTTGAACTGACTATAGGGATACGCTACATAACAAAATAGACATGATGATTAGTATTTTCTGTCTTCATCTCTTCATATATACGAAGGGTGGTACAGTGGTCTCCTCAAAAGCGTTCTGGTTTAAACAAGTATCCGAGACTATTTCGGACTGTTTGAGATTTTTTGTTTGTACGCAGCATGTCTTGCACAGTTTCCAAACAGTTTCGGATGTTAGAACCAGAACAAACCTGATGGTTTGTGGAAAATTGCAAATTCATTTTTATTGTTACTTTTCGTAATGGTTGAGTCAAGGTAATTTATTAAATTATTTACCTCCCTCTCAGTGGTGAATTTTATTGACGGGTGGATGGAATTGGCATATTCAATGAACTTGTCTAATTGTCTATCGGTACCAGTAAAACATATTAAAATATCTGTACCAGTACAAAAAACTGTTAGCTAACTGATTATTATGGATTTCATACTCTATGTTATCCATGAGAATTTCCGCCAGCAAGGGACTCAAAGAGTTCCCCATTATTAGTCCTTCATTGCATGAATAGAATTTTCCGTTAAACTGGAAATAATTTTGAGATAGACAGGATAGATAGGAGTATATAAGGTGACTTGTGGCTCTTGTCCTGAACTGTATATTGGCCAAACTGGAAGAACATTTTCCCAAAGAATTATTGAACACAGAAGTAGTTTTGTAAATAAAAAGACCAGTTCCACATTTGCAAACCACCTTTTATCAGAAGGACATGAGTTCAATCATGAATACGAGGTGTTACATTTAGAACAGAAGAGTTTGAAACTCAATCTTCTAGAATGCTTAGAAATCAATTGATTCAGGAATTCGGGTAATTTACTGAATGATCAATCAGAATTGAAAAGCTCTCCGTTGCTAGCAGACATATTGTCAAATAGTGACGATTTCGTGGTTTTCCTCATACCATCATTATCAAATAGCGATGTTGGATACGGACTTATAAAAGTTATGAAAGAATTTCAGAGTTTAGAAATTTTAAACAAGATTTACTTAATTATTTTCTACATAAAATGCAATTATCGTGAAAGAGAATACAATTGAAATGTTATTAAAGTATATCCCTCAATGACTTTTTGAAATAGAGGAATAAATTGCATTATTGAATTCATAGATCGGTTCATTAATGGAAAAAATATTTAAATATAATTTATTTGTTGATAAAATATAAAAATTATTTATTTCAAAAACGATTGAAGATTTGAGAATACTTTTATGGTGCCAAAATACAAAGCTTATACAAATTTACAGCTGGGTATGTCGACTTTCCGAAATAGTGGCCTAAGTCGACCTAAAATGACTGCACAATTCTAGTTCATTCTTCTAACATCTGGTATTGACAACTGCATAGGTGAAAAAACTTAATTGAACCCATTGAGACATAAAAAGTCATTGCAATAGATCAGTTCCCAAAATGCAGTCGTAAATCAAATTTTACCAAACCGCCACCTGCTTCGTAAAATGTCACACCGAAAAATCTCTAACCATCTCCCAGATACATTGTACCTACTCTCTACAATATTTATTAGTTTACTGACCTGACGTGTATCATACCGTGACGAATTCCAACCCAGCCGAAAATGTTTGTTTTTGTTGCATCCTATACCTTCGTCGAGAACCACAGAAAGTCGAGTAACGCTTTCCAAAAAACTGCCTCGATAAAAAGGAAATCACGCTCCATCGGGTACCGATATTCTCTAATAAATTTGTCACTCCACAAAGCATAACCGAGAATCGGTACTTAGCGTTCAACAAAAGGATTTATGCTTATTAATAGAAACAATAAAATTTCGAATCGATTTCGTCTTGCGGCATATTATTCTATATTTTTTTGAGATCGTTAGTCATGACTTAATGGGAATTTCCTTTGCGTTGTGTTGTAATCGTTCGAAAGTTGTGGTGGGAGACAGAGGCGTACTCAGCGCTCGGTTGTATCAGAAATTTCCTTGAAAAATTGTGGACTTATGCCCCACATGATTGAAAGTGGAAACAGCATCAGAAAAAATGAAAAAGCTTGAAGGGAAATGCATTTTTCAAAAAACTACTGTATTTTTTTTGTTGAAATGATATATGTGATACCATTTCCAAGCAAAACAACGTGAAAATTACGAAGTCGATACATAGAATATTTGCTCTTCCTTATTTCAATGAATATTACCGGAGTTCTTTCCCAACACTAAATCGTTATTTTTAACACCTCGACACGTGTTTCGATCACCAAGTAATCATCTTCAAGAGGAAGATTGAACTTCCTTCCTCTTGAAGATGATCAATTGGTGATCGAAACACGTGTCGAGGTGTTGAAAATAACGATTTGGTGTTGGGAAAGAACTCCAGTAATATTCATTACTACATCAAAGGTTCCAAACAGTGCATCATAAGATCATAGCCCTCTATAGTTCCAAAAATGACAACTTTCCAGACTTTTCTGGACAATACAGACTATAGAAGAAAAAAAACAAGAACCTACACATTCACATCTTATAAAACTTTTTTGACACATTTTTTGACAACAATTTTGAAATGAACATTTTATATAACTATGTGTTTATTTTGTGATGACATTCTTCCATTTTGTACCGGAAAAACAGATTTAAACAGAACAGAAATGCACTCTGCCTCAACTCTTCGGGATTCAGAGTTTTCATTCAAAAAAAATTAGAAAAAAGTTGTTTTAGACGAAAACCCAGGGTATCAATTATGGGGATAAAGGTTTCTCATGACCTCGGGTGCTATCAAAAAATTAGTGACTATAGTATGTTAAATATGAGTAAGACAAGATGACAAAATTACATTTTCGTGTCTAACTATCATTTTTCGAATGGCGATTGAATCAACATGCAATGGTATCGTTGGAAACAAAATAATGGAGCTAATATTGTTCATATCAGTTAACAAGGGTTAGTTACTTGGGTTTTCTTCAAAATAAAATCAAGGATCATGTTAGTAATCTGCCTTTAGCAGATTTACGGCAATAGCAGAGACGATCTTGATTACTTTATAAAGCATTTTACTAATCAAGTTATTGCAACAAATGGTCCAGTACGGTGGCCTGCCCGCTCACTGGATCTGACTGTGCTAGATTCAATCATTCGGGGATATAGTAAAGGAAGGGTCTACTATGCATCAGCTCCAGACACTCTCGAAACACAATCACAAAATGTACAATCAAAAAATCATTTGTAATACTTCAGTGAAGTTTCTAGGCATATACATTGATAACACTTTAAGTTGGACTAGTCAGATAAACAACCTTTGCAATAAACTGTCCTCGGTAACATACGCCATGAGAATTCTAAAAAAATGTTGATCTTGAAGCACTAGTTTACAGTAAGCTATGCGAATTTTTACACCGCTCTGAGACAAGGGATAATCATCTGGGGCTCATGTCATGGGTTTAATAGAGTTTTCCTATGTAAAAAAAATTATCAGAATAATCTGTAATATGAATACAAGAGATTCCTGCCTTTAAGCCTTTAAGGAACCTTCAAGATCAACAAACTACTTACGAGACAAGACACAAAAAATACTTCTCATATCCTATCCATGCAAAATCCCTATATGAACGTAGCACTATCTATGCTGGAATAAAATTTTATAATAATCTTCCGAAAAACATAAAAAATATTGAATTTCACTGGTTCGGACTTCCATTGTCTAATATGTAAAATGATTTGAAATTCCCGAAACAACTGAAAAAGAAGAGTTAAAAATAAATAGCTGAAAATATCAATTATATTAAGCAAAAATAGACTGAAATGAAATACAAGTAAAATTAAAACGATTGAACAAAAAATAAACAAATACAAATAAATATAAATAAAAAGTTAAGAGATTCCAAGCCACGTTAGTTCACGACGTTTCGATTGTTAGTATCTACAATCGGGTGATGACTGTCATCAGTCATCACCTGTATAGTACGTCGCAGATGATGGCTATTCGTCAGCTTTTCTTTTTGAATGCGTGTATAATATATCACTTCAGTATTGATGAAGCACCCCACGACTAGGGTGCGTCAATTACTTACCGACCCACTATTGAAAAAAAACGATATCACACAGAAGCTACTTCTATATTGGCACTGAAATGTATAACTCCATCCCTAGAAGCATTAAATCTATACGAAACAAAAATAAATTTAAATC
>WOGN01003261.1:0-15483 GCA_015342105.1 Leptinotarsa texana
TAGTTGCGAAGTACTCATATCGACTCCAGTTATTAACCACGTGTTCGACAACTGTTCTTCCTACTGCCTGCTCAAATTCTTCATTTTCGAACAAAATGTATAAAAAGATACGGAATAAACAGTTTCTGTCACTACGACCGAAGAGCTTGATATCACAAACTCAACCTTCATTTGTTTTTTTTTGTTGTTGTTTTATCCTATTATTTAACTGTTGTGGTTTCCAAAAATCTGCCATAGTGAACGATGAACAAATTTGTGTTATCCAGTTATCAACAACTTTTTCGACAAATTTTCTTCTTTCCACCTGCGAAAATTCTTCATTTTCGAACAAAATGTATGAAAAGTCATGGAATAAATAGTTTCCGTGTCGTTTCATTATAACAATTGTCTACAAGAATATTTTCTATCTCCACAAAACGATAATCACAAAATCACTTCAAATAATTCTCACTCGAAAGTACAGAGACTACTTACTGTTAATAACACTTTCGATACATGCCCTAAATAACATGAATCTATGATCAATGTCCATATAGTATATACGAAATTTCATTGGATATATTGATGCAAGTAATATTTCAATTAAGATCAGGTAGAAGAAAGTCGAATCGGACATTTTCGTGCCTGTAGAAAAAATTTTCATTTGAAAAATTGACACTACAACTGAAGAGATTGATATCACAAACTCAGCCTTCATTTGGATTTGAATATTCTTCGTTGTTTTTTTCTATTATTTAACCGTTGTGGTTTCCAAACGTTCAACATAGTGAACGATGGACAATTTTGTGTTTTTCCAGCAGTGGAATCTTCTTCGAAGACGTCGAAATGACCACCGCTCAGATTTTCAGTAAATCTCAATCTGACTGAGAATGCAGACATCTCACCGAACTCCATTAATTCCGTCCCATTCCTATAAATCACGATATGCCAGTTGTAAATGGTGGCAGCCGCTGTTAGCTCACAACTCGTACCGAACGAGTTAAACCGTAATATCTCGAAAGAGTAATCACCTCCATTCCGGTACGGGTCTCCATTGGAATTAGTTGCGAAGTACTCATATCGACTCCAGTTATTAACCACGTGTTCGACAACTGTTCTTCCTACTGCCTGCTCAAATTCTTCATTTTCGAACAAAATATATAAAAAGATACGGAATAAACAGTTTCTGTCACTACGACCGAAGAGCTTGATATCACAAACTCGACCTTCATTTGATTTTTTTTTTTGTTGTTTTATCCTATTATTTGACTGTTGTGGTTTCCAAAAATCTGCCATAGTGAACGATGAACAAATTTGTGTTTCCCCAACAGTGGAATCTTCTTCGAGGACGTCGAAAATGACAGCCGCTCAGATTTCCAGTAAATCTCAATCTGACAGAGAATGCAGACATCTCACCGAACTACCTTAATTCTGTCCCATTCCTATAAACTTTCGATTTCTTCGCATAATTGTTTCCATTCCCGCCTTTTAGAGTCATTTATTGTCTTTTTGTAGTCTTTTCTAAGCTCTTGATGCTCCCTCTCCATAGCTTGAATTCTTTCAGTGTCTCCTTGATCTTTTCTACTCGCTCTGGTCATGGCTCTCCTCGCTGCATTACATATCTTTCTGTCTTTACTTGTGTCATCATTCCACCACTACGGCTGTTCACGTTGATGGTATCTCTTAACGCTCGTCGCATCAGTTTGTGCCATTTTTAGGGATTGTGTTAGTTCTTGGTGGTTATGAACGTTATCAATTACTATGGAAAGGGCGTTTCTAAAGGATTTCGGGTCTATTTTTTTTTTACCCCTTAGGTGCTGAGTTTTCTTCCTTGCCTTGCAGGTAATTTCGTAAGTCATAAATCTGTGATGGCTTAGGCTCTCTTCGATTTTCACCTCTCAATTGTTTATTTTATGGGCCATCCCGTTCGTTGTCAGAGTGACGTCTATAAAAGTTGCGCTATTCCCTCTTACGATGGTAGGGATATCTCCTTTATTTTGGACGACCATGTTCCTGGTTGCGATCCATTCTGCCCAGTATTCCCCTTTTGATTTGGTAGAGGGTGCTTCCCATAGAGGCGAGGCAGCGTTAAAATCTGCTACAATCATGTGTTCTATAGGTATGTTAGGTGATATATAACAGGCCACCAGAGCTATTTCCTGGAGTTCTAGAATTATGAAACCAGATTCCTTCCGAAATTACTTCCCTCCTACATTTTTATTAATACATTTTATAGCGACGTCTCCCCTTATATCTATCAACCACTATCCCTTTATTACCAGTCTTTTATTTGGTTCGGCAACAATGAGAATATCGATCTGATGATTTGTTATTGCCATTTGCACGTTGTCGTGTGCAGCCCTGGCCCTACCTAAATTTGTTGTAGGACTTTCATCATTTTTTGATGTGTGTTTACTAAGTCTCGAATACGTTATCAGCGATCTCGTCTAATTCCTCATGGGAGAGAGTTCCTTGGAGTTCCTGAATTATTACTGATGTTTCTGTCTCTGGTAAATGTGCTGTTTCTGTCTCTGGTAATTTTGAGTTTGGTAGTGCCTGCGTTGATGGATTTCTGGCCGGTCTGTTTCCATTCCCGCGAAGAGACCTTCTTCGTTTCTGTTCAAGAGCCCTGGCTTTTTTTAGAGCTTCCTTAAATAAGTTACACTTTAGTGTACCGGTCTGTGGCTTTCATTGCACAGTGGACAGAATTCCTCCTTGCTACATGTTGTAGCGCCGTGATCCTTTTTCCCACATTTATAGCAGCTTTTCGTCCTGTCCGGCCCAGAGCACTTGTCCATTTCGTGGTCAAAGGCCCAGCACCTCCCGCATCTGGGCACCTTCACCCGTTTTTCCACTGTGCATCTGACAATCCCGACTCTAATGAAAGCTTTATTTTGGAGTGTTTTTTTGCCAGTTCGCTCGGCATGGTCAAAGTTGCCGCGAGGGTCTCACTGCATTAATGATGTGTTCCTTTGAAGCATCTCCTATTTTTCTAATTCGGAGAGACTTGTCAACCTTCAATGCGTCATTTAGGTTGTTTAGAGCTCCTGCGTCTTTGTCTATGGTCAGCAAGAGTTTTCCGTCCTTCGTAATCTTTATACTGTGTATTGAGGAAACTGCCTCATTATTTTTGACGGCCCCCGTTACCTGGCCCAGAATTTCTTTGTAGTTTGTCCCGTATCCACTGACTATTATCCCATAGGTATTTTTTTCTTTTATAGTCCTAGGACCGTATGTTGTATATATTTCGACCTTGGTGTCTGCCTGGTGAAAGATAGCCTCCACCATTTTTTGGAGCTGCTCATTGGAGGTTCCCTCTAGATGGTGGATGCATATCCTACTGTTGTCTGTTATTTCGTCTCTCAACATATGGAGTTTCCTCCATATGTCTTCCAGCGTCCCGTCATGTGTTATCTTAATAACCTTTCTGCAGCTCTTATCTTGGTGGACTGCTCCAGGACCATAAAATCATCTTCTGTCTCTGCCAGCTCCGGGTATTTCCTTGTAAAGTTTTTGTATGCTCGTAGACCATGACCACTTTGATGGTACTATCCGCGGTCATCAGAGGATTTCCCACTATCACCTAGGTGTTGGTGAAAATCCCCTCCTCCCATTTCAAGGTCTCGATTATTTGGAATTCCTCAAATGTCATGTTTTCCTCAAGTATACTTAAAACTCTCCCTTCTTCGCCACGTTTGGCTAGTTCGGTATCATCCAATGAAGATATTTTTCGAACTAGGCTGGCAGTTTTTGTTCACGTCGATCAGCTTTTCACATCCCTGTTGATATGCAAATATACAGTATCCATTGATCGATTATACTAACAATTAAAATTCATGTCGTGACGTCATAGGGGCCCTGCGCGTACCTGTTGATGTCTCTCCTCTTCTTCCTTTGCTTTCAGGATATTTTTAACGAAGCGGTGTATTGCCTCCCATTTTCGTCGGTTCTCTAACATGGTATTTATAATGTTTCCTGGGATCATACCATTTAGGGTTTCTCCTCCTATCTCTGTTTCCAGGCAAGTTCGTTGTACCGTCCATCTCTCGCAGTGTTGAACCATGTGTTTCGGTGATTCTTCATCGTCGCAGTAAATATACCTTTCGTCTATGGCTTTGCCGATTCTCCGGGTGTACGTTCTAAAAGTCCCGTGTCCACTGAGGAATCAGCTCAGAAAGTAGTCGACTTTTCTGTGGGCAGTTCAGCCACGAGTGCAGGTCAGGGATCAAAGTCTTCGTCCACTGCGCGGTGGTTGTATGGGCGTTCCACCTGCGTTGCCATTCCTCCACAGTACGTTGACGTGCAACCACGGCAACTCCCACTTCCCTTCGCCTTTCGAAAACGGCTACTCGTTTTTTTTATTAGCAAGTCGATTGGTATTGTGCCCGTGATAACGCACAAACCTTCCGTGGCGGCGGTTCTGCATGCGCTCGCAACACGTAGCAACATACGTCTCTGTAACTTCATCAGCGTGCTTCGATGCCGCTCGATGCGTAGTACTTCGTGCCACACCGGAGCTCCGTACACCACCACTGTCTGCGCCACTCCGCTGAGGACGGCTCTCTTCTAGCTTTCCATTTCTCTCACGTTAGGCATAATTTTTGTAAGTGCTATCATCTGCCTTTCTGCTTTGGATACTGCCTGCTTAACGTGTTCCCCGAAAAGCAGCTTGTCGCCTATCCAAATACCAAGATACTTCACCTTCTTTTTAGGTATGACCATCTCTCCGCAAAGGTCGAATCTGACCGGATCTCGTTTCCTTGCTCCTCTGATGATAACCGATTCTGTTTTCTCCGGCGCAAGTGAGAGATGGTTGTTCCTCATCCAAAAATCAATTTGTACCAGAGCTCTGTTTATGTTCTCGACCAGATCGTCGGCATTGTTGGATTTTGCTATGAGCACAAGGTCGTCAGCATACGCCACCGTGGAACATTCCTCAGGAAGATCCAGTGAGAGCACTCCGTCATAAAGTATGTTCCATAACGTCGGTCCCAGTACGGATCCCTGTGGTACTCCCCGTGTCATGAAGGTGCTTCTGGTTCCCAGATCGAGTTCTCTCGCACATAGATAGATAGATAGCTAGTTCTCTATGATATGTACGAGGTAGTCGCTAACACTTTTGTGTCTGAGCTTACCGACAATCAGACTCCATGTTTCCGTATTGAAGGCATTCTTAACGTCCAGTAACACCAGCGCAGCCCACTTCTTTCGGTCAATTGTCGCCTCGCCGATTACGTGTTTTACCGCATCGATGGTGGATCTTCCTTTTCTGAAGCCAAACTGAGTGTCTCCTAGGATATGTTTCTCCTCGATCTCTGCTTCTAGTCTGCTCTTAACAAGATATTCCTATGCTTTCCCGATCGCGTCGAGAAGACATATCGTTCTATATTTCATAGTGGATGCTTCGTTCAAATCGCCCTTCGGGATTAGAGCCACTTTGGCTTTCCTCCATGGTATGGGGAAACTCTGTTTTGATAGCAAGTCATTCATATTATATGAAATTATACAATGGCTCATTATCCAGAACTACGTCGTATTAATGACGCAGTTATAGAAGAACCTTGAAATCAGCAAAGACTCAGCATTTCCTGTTTACCAGCCTAGAAATAGAATACAAAGGACTTCCAGTGGGAAGTCCAGTGGCAAGACCCGAGGCCAGCGTTCATAATTTATTATTTCTCGTATAATTCACTTCAGCTCATGAAGCTCAATAATTGTATTTGTATTTGTGAACCAAAATAAATTGTTTTTAAAAAACTTAAATTTGAAAACCAAATATAACATTCATTATCCGCCGGATTTCCTCGGGGCATATGTCAGTAAGTATCTTCACAGTTTCCGGCATGACGTTGTCCGGACCTGGCGCTAGTCCTGTTTTCAACTTTCCTATGGCGAAACGAAGCTCTTCCAAGGAGAACGGATCGTCTATAACGACTTCACGTCCTCTATTCCAGTCATCGTTTTTCATAGGAAAAAGTCCTTCGGTGATGTTGGCCCTCTCTTCTGCTTCTAAATTATATGGGGCTGGTGGGTGCTTTAGCGACCTACTGACGATTTTATATCCCTGACCAAAGACGTCGTTGTCAAGATCTTGGCAAATTTCCGCCCACTTTTCTGCCTTGGCTTTCCGGATTGCTTTCCTGTACTCCGTCTTGGCATTCATCCATTCTGGCAAGTAACACTACTGCATTCATATTTCCCTTTCTTCAGGTTCTTGTGAGCGCTCTTCTCGCCTGCTTACAGATCTTGCGCAAAACATCAACATTAGGTATTCCACCAATATGGTTGGCGCACCACTTTGTTACCCGTCTCCGTTTTAGAGGCTAAGTCCTGAGCAACCGCCAACCTTTTACGGTCTGTATCGTTTACGTTCAACATTAATTTAATTGCGTCCTCGAGAATATTCTTGTTCACTGTATACTTTGTTTTGATATCCGTTATTTTGGTGCTAGTATTTTCTCCGATATCAAAAACGATATATTTCTGGAGGCTGAAGGATTCTTCATCGTCTAAGACTTTCCAGTTTATTATGTAGTTCGTTATCCCAGATGTTGGTAATGTGATATCAGTGAACGCCCTAGAAGTACAGAATGGGTTTCGTTCAATGTTTCTACTTCTAGTCTATCAGAGTCTTCGAGGAATGGTGTACTTTCCCTGGATCTGCTTCTGTCAGTCTCCAAAAAGAAAACTTCTTCCTTCCTGTTGGGAGACTCCTCAACTTCTTCATTCTGCTGTCTACTGTTCTTTTTGTAGGCCATTATTGGAAAAAAGTCTTTCTCGCTAGTAACACTAGCCCTCCTTTCTCTGAGGCTTCTCCTGGCCTCTTTGAGCGCCTCTCTGAAGCGCGGGTAACTCGCATTTCCTGCTGTATGTCGCGTCGCACAGTGTGCAGTATTCTTCCTCTACACAAAGTTGGGCTTTGTGGTCCGCCTTCCCACACTTGTAACAGTTTCCTGTTCTGTCGGGCCCTTTACAACGGCCTTATCTCGCTCAATTTACATTCACTGGTCCACTGTCTAGTGGCCCTTCTAATTGCACCTTGGACCTCTTCCTTAGTGGCATCTGCCGCCATGCCTCTAAGGTGAAAGGTGTCAGAAGCCCCGCTCCTTCCCAAGCTCCTGTTTTGAGTGATCCCTTACTATCTAGGGCCTTCTTTAATTCTGACAGCGCTTCCGGGTCTTTTTCCGTCGTGAGGAGAAGGTTTCCTTCTCTTGTCTTCCTAATTCCTCTGATGGCCTTTGCCGCCTCAAAGTTTCCTACGGCATGCTCGATGTCATCTCTGAGTCTTTAGGTTCGACTATGTCAACCTTATGTACCTCATCCTCCGCCTCAAGGGGGTTTCCCACTATTACAGTTGTACCTGGTCTTCCCATTGCAGTTGTTCAACTCTTTTGTAGTCGTCGTAGTCGTCGACAGCTTCCAGGTCTTCTGGGGAAGTAAGCCTGGACGCCGAGCATGAGCACACGCACCTGCACTCCTTACTCGTCTTCGTCCCTCCCGGCGTCTTCAGTACGTGCCTTGAGGTCCCTTCCCTTCATGTAGTATCTATCGGGTAAGTATTCGCCATTTGTCTTGTAATATTACCGAGCATCTTAATGAGTCCCTTAGTATCATCAGGGATATTGGGGTTGTCTCTGACCTTTGTTGAAAGTTTTTTCACTATGGCCTTGGCATGTCTTGTTAATCTAGACTGCTTTTCTCGTTTCCCTGTTGATTTATCCTGGTCCTCGCCTTCATCATCCGCTTTCTGTGACCTATGTGCCCTCTCCTCGGTTTGAGTTTCCCTGTTGTGAGAGTTAGCCTGTCTGGTTAGCCTGTCTGGCCTGTGTCTCGGTTTGCGTGTCGGCCTCCAAATACAATTTCACTACTGCTTCCATTCTGTTTCGTTCCAGCCATTCCTGGACTATTTTTCGCTGAAACAGTTCTGTAGTTTTCTGCATCTTTTGGAAAATATCCTTAATCTTCCTCTCATTTTTTGAGAAGTCTTTATTTCCCGTATTTGATCTTTGTTGCATTTAATTGCCTCCATGATTGTAAATGCCTCCGGGCTCTCTTTTCTTTTATATACCCCTCGCCTTTATCAAAAGACGTATCCGCCGTTCTCCTCTTTCTCGAAGTTTCTGAGAACGCGAAACTGATGCCCAATTTTGGTTGCCTACTTACGCTCAGTTGTGCTACATTTTTGTTTACACCACCAGTATTACCATTTTTTTGCGATGTGGGAAACTCTTTATGAGCTATACAGGGTATCAGGTCTTCCTTTTCCCTGTAGTGTGAGACTCCTGATACTCACTAAAACCCACCTCTCGCCTATCCCGTACCCGGAACCATCTTTCAGACATATCCTCAGGTACAGGCGGCATCCGACCATCGTCCTCCTACAACTTACATTATACATTATTCGGGCTGCCTTTGGAGGCGTCTTTCATCCGATTCCTTTTGACTCGTCAACTTCTTTATGTACTCGTGAATCTTTCTCCACTTATGCAGACCACTTAGCATAACCTTGATTATGTTATGTACTTTCAGAGTTTCCCCAATGTCCCTCTCTAGTTGCGATCTTAGGTTGAACTATCTTTTACATTCCAGTATAGTATGAGCTGGGGTATCTTCATGTCCGCAATATTCACATTCAGTATTTGGAGATTTGCCGATGCGGTAGGTATATGTTTTGTATGATCCATGCCCAGAAAGAAACTGAGTCATGAAGTATTCTGTGCACCTTATAGTGCTATTTATCCATGGTTCTATTCTTGGGATAAGCTTTTTCGTCCATTGGGCTGTCTGTGTGTTTGAGTCCCATCTCTCTTGCAATAGATTCATCGTTACCTGCCTCTCTTCATGGAATAGGTCTGCTGTTTTCCTTTTCCTAGCAAATATCCTAGATCTTTCTTTAGCCAATAGGTCAATAGGAATACTTCCCGTAATCACCGTTATAGCTTCCGTCGGGACTGTACGAAGAGGCAACTCTAAGAAGCATTTTCCTCTGCGTGGATAACATCATCCTGGAATACATTCGTATCTCCATAGCCCTGGCCCATATAGGAGCAGCCCATATGGGAGCACCATATAGTAATATGGATTGGACTACGCTGCATAGTAGTATCCTTTTATTTAATTGAGGCCCTCTGATATTAGGGAGTAACCTTCACAGTGCACTTGCTAGTTTTTCAGCCTTGGCTACAGTGTGTTTAATATGGGCGTTGAATATCAATTTGTCATCTAGTATAACTCCAAGGCATTTCATGCTTTTCTGAGGTTTAATCTCAGCATCACCTATTCCAAAGCAGATACCATCCCTGCTTCTGGGTCCTTTCATGATCACGGCTTATGTCTTAAGTGCTGCGATATCAAGGTTATTTTCTGTCGTCCAATTAAGAATCCTACTCAAAGCCTCATTTGTCTTGTTTACCAATTCTTGTTTATTCTTTGCCCTTACCACCAGCGTGACGTCATCTGCATAGGCCACAACCTTCATTTATCTGGGAGCGCTTGCCTTAGTACTGGATCTTAAAGAACATTCCATAGGGTTGGCCCCAAAACGGATCCCTGCGGTACTCCTTTATCTGTTGTCAGTTCATTCTCATCAGCGTTTATTATTCTGTTGCTTAAATAGCTGGAAATCAGGGTAATTATAATATACTGACTCACACCTGTTTCTTAGAGTCTTCTACATATTGTACTCCATACTGCTGAGTTGAAGGCGTTTTTAACATCTACTGCAACTATCACGGCCCAAGTTGAAATTCTCTCCCTCATGAATTCGATTATTTTCTTTACAGCATCTATTGTTGACTTCATTTTTCTAAACCCAAATTGGTTGTCAGAGATGCCCTTCTTCCCCTCCAGTTCAGTTTCGAGCCTACTCTTAATTAGTGTTCGAATACCTTCCCTGCTGAGTTTAGTAAGCATATGGTCCTGTACTTTCTCTCTTCAACTTTCCCATTTGGTATGAGCACGACGTTTGCGTCACCAGTAGATTGTTATTCACTTCAGTTATTTTCGATGGGTTGGCTTTGATGGCAATCTTACTCGCTTCGTTTGTAATTCTATCTGGTCCGGTAGCTTTCCCTAGCTGCTTCTAGTTCTTTCGTGTTGAACTCTGTGTATTCTCTGGTTATTGTCGTTTGTCCTCATACCTCGGAAAGAGCTTTCGTACAATGTTATTTTTTTCCTCTGAAGTCAGGTTGTAGGGGGTGTTGATATACTTAATAGCTTTCATGGCAATTTTGTATCCTTGCCCGAATACGTCAAGATCGATTTCTTCGCATAATTTTTTTCATTCTCACCTCTTAGAGTCATTTATTGTCTTTTTGCAGGCTTTTCTAAGCTCTAGATTCTCTCTCTCCAAAGCTTGAAACCTTTCAGTGTCTCCTTGATCTTTTCTTCTCGCTCTGGTCATGGCTCTCCTCGCTGCATTACATATCTTTCTGGCTTTACTTGTGTCATCGTTCCACCAGTACGGCTGTTCACGTTGATGGTAACTCTTAACGCTCGTCGCAGCAGTTTGTGCCATTTTTAGGGCTTATGTTAGTTCTTGGTGTTTATGAATTACTATGGAGAGGGCGTTTCTGAAGGATTCCGGGTCGATTTCTTTTTTACCCCTTAGGTGCTGAGTTTTCTTCCTTGCCTTGCAGTTAATTTCGTAAGTTATAAATCTGTGATGGCATAGGCTCTCTTCGATTTTCTCCTCCCAATTGTTTATTTTATGGGCCATCCCGTTCTTTGTCAGAGTAAAAGTTGCGCTGTTCCTCCTTACGAAGGTAGGGATATCTCCTTTATTTTGGACGACCATGTTCCTTGTTGCGATTCATTCTGACCAGTATTCCCCTTTTGAATTGGTAGAGGGTGCTTCCCATAGAGGCGAGGTAGCGTTAAAATCTCCTGCTACAATCGTGTGTTTTTCCAGGGTGCTTACACAGTTCATTATATCGTCTACCTCTCTTCTATATTGTTCTATATGGATGTTAAGTGATATATAACAGGCCACCAGAGCTATTTCCTGGAGTTCTAGAATTATGAAACCAGATTCCTTCCAAAATTTCTACATTTTATAGCGACGTCTTCCCTTATATCTACTAACCACTCTCCGTTCATTACCAGTCTTTTATTTGGTTCGGCAACAATGAGAATATCGATCTGATGATTTGTTATTACCATTTGCACGTTGTCGTGTGCAGCCCTGGCCCCACCTAAATTTGTTTGTAGGACTTTTATCATTTTTTGATGGGTGTTTACTAAGTCTCGAATACATTATCAGTTATCTCGTCTAGTTCCTTATGGGAGAGAGTTCTTAGGAGTTCCTGAATTATTTCTGATGTTTCTGTCTCTGGTTAATGTGCTGTTTCTGTCTCTGGTAATTTTGAGTTTAGTGGTGCCTGCGTTGATGGATTTCTGGCAGGTCTGTTTCCATTCCCGCGAAGAGGCCTTCGTTTCTGTTCGAGAGCCCTGGCTTTTTTTAGGGCTTCCTTAAATAAGTTACATTTTATGTACCTGCTCTGTCGCTTTCAGTACGTAGTGGACAGAATTCCTCCTTGCTACATGTTGTAGCGCCGTGATCCTTTTCCCCACATTTATAGCAGCTTTTCATCCTGTCCGGCCCGGAGCACTTGTCCATTTCGTAGTCAAAGGCCCAGCACCTCCCGCATCTGGACACCTTCACCCGATTTTCCACTTCACATCTGACAATCCCGACTCTAATGATAGCTTTATTTTGGACTTTTTTTTTCAGTTCGCTCGACATGGTCAAAGTTGCCGCGAGGGTCTCATTGTTAACCCTACAATGCATGATTTTCTAAAATAAAAAATATTTTTGGGTAGGTATTAGCACTCTCAACAGGTGAAAAATAAAAAAAAAATAATTTGTGTTACATTTTTTATTTTTTGATTTTTTCTTTTGTATCATATATGCTACATCATGAACTTATATCTAAAACGTATTATAAATCGTATCTCTATTTTATTGATGGAAGTTAGTGAAACAATTTTTATTCCTACTGGAACAAAGATTGAGTTTGCATTTTTCTCAGAAAACAAAAGAAACCCTTTGCATCCAGGCAATTTACATCGCTGCCGAGTCTCACACCATATAGGAATGTGGCCAAAATTGTCAATTCTCACATCTTTCGGAGGAATCGAAACCGAATTTGTTTTTTTCTTCAGTTCCAAA
The DNA here is from genome assembly GCA_015342105.1 of Leptinotarsa texana. Lineage (NCBI taxonomy): Eukaryota > Metazoa > Arthropoda > Insecta > Coleoptera > Chrysomelidae > Leptinotarsa > Leptinotarsa texana. The sequence goes on from WOGN01003261.1 coordinate 12,149, forward strand.
TTTCGATCAATTGATGAAGAAGGTCTACCTTTTCTTTTTGAATTCTGACCAACGTTGCATAGGCAATTGGCAATTTCCTCACGGAATTTTTCCATTGTTATGTGCTGAAAATCAGCTATTTTCCGATTCCGGAGAGGGAGCCAGAAAATCAGCTACCAAGCCCAAGGAAGGCACCAGACACGCAAAGGAGGGTTACAAATAAGGCAGCAGGCGCGCGTGTTAATAAAAAAAATATTTTTTCCAAATGAAGAAATAAATGTGAAGTGAGTTCGAATCATATCAAGAAGGTTACGTACAGCGCCATCTGCCCGCGAATAGAAGCAATTGTGTTGATATATCCAGGAGGTTACGTACAGTGCCATCTGCCCGCGAATAGATGAAGCAATACTGTTGATATGTCAAGGAGGTTACGAACAGCGCTATCTGCTTGCGAATAGATCAAGCAATAACGTCGATATATCAAGAAGGTTACGAACAGTGCCATCTGTCCGCGAATAGATCAAGCAATACTGTTGATATATCAAGGGGTTACGAACAGCGCCATCTGCCCGCGAATAGATCAAGCAATACTGTTGATATGTCAAGGTTACGAACAGCGCCATCTGCCGCGAATAGATGAAGCAATACTGTTGATATATCAAGGAGTTACGAACAGCGCCATCTGCTTGCGAATAGATGAAGTAATACTGTTGATATATCAAGGAGGTTACGAACAGCGCCATCAGCTTGCAAATAATCAAACAATAACGTCGATATATCAAGGAGGTTACGTACAGCGCCATCTGCCGCGAATAGATGAAGCAATACTGTTGATATATCAAGGAGGTTACGAACAGCGCCATCTGCCCGCGAATAGATGAAGCAATACTGTTGATATGTCGAGGTTACGAACAGTGCCATCTGCCCGCGAATAGATGAAGTAATACTGTTGATATATCAAGGAGGTTACGAACAGCGTCATCTGCTTGCGAATAGATCAAACAATAACGTCGATATATCAAGGAGGTTACGTACAGCGCCATCTGCCCGCGAATCGATCAAACAATCATGTTGATATATCTAGGAGGTTACGTACAGCGCCATCTGCCCGCGAATTGGTCAAGCAATAATTGAAACCAATATAAAGTGTGTAAAAACGGACAAAAATTTTAAAACAATCTGATACTTATTTCTCTACTCTTTGAAAAAAAAACGGTAGCTTCGATAACAGTCAACAACAAATATTTATTGGTAGAATTTACAATTAATTTAGTGTGAATTCACTATTATGACCAGCACTCAATTTGATATCGACCACTTTTCTCCATATTTTCTACATAATGTGTTGCATTTTCCAATGTCATAACGCCACATTCTCTGATGACTTCTACAAAAGCTTGTCTAACTCCCTGGGGCATGTTTCTTGCATTACCTGCCACAAAAATAAATGCATCCCTCTGCAATGCCTCCCAAACTAGTAGTTTATTTTCAATTATTTTGTCTTGAACATACCTGCAAAAATATTTCGAAATTAGTTGCTTTTCAATGTTACTGTTGGAAATATTCAAATATAAATGAGTGTAAATGTTACGAGGATGAAATAAATAAAGATAACTTAGCAATATAGAGAAGATATGTTATGACCTCGTTTGCCAAATACACAAGGAATTGGATGTACTCGACTAAATTTACTGATTTATAATATAATCGCATATCAAAAGGATTATTTTTACTTTGCAACAGTAAAACTTATACAGTGCTTTTCTTTAATGTCCCCCCCTTTTATTTTTTGAACGGGTTAACTCAAATAATTGAAATTTGGGATAATAAAATTAATGCAAGAATACTTTAATTTGAAGTGAAATTGACAGATGAAACTTTCAAGATGGCGACAGGGCGCCATCTGAGAAAAAAAATTAAATGGAAAGGGGGTCTTGTGACACATCTTTTTGAAGATCCTAACGAATACTTCAGAATGACCAGCCTGATCGCCAGATGTGACATCTTTGGACTTTTTTTTGGGGCTATTTGAAGCAAAATGTGTACGAAACTGAACCTGCTTCAATATTGGATATACGACAGAGAATAATAAATATTTGTAGAAATATTGACGATACCGTGTTCGAAAATGTTCGGCGTGAAATATCGGATAGGCTGTTCGTATGTCAAGAAGTTCAAGGCAACTATTTCGAGCATCTTCTGAACTGACCTCAAGGTTATTACCTCATATTATGTATTTGAATGTCAATGTGTTCAGGCAATTATTAAAAGTTCCGCCATTTTGTGCTAGTTGAAGATATTGACTTCATTTTCTAGGGTTGGGAAGCATTCGTCGGGAGCTTCAAAAAGATGTGTCACAAGACCTCACTTTCCATTCAATTTTTTCCCAGATGGCCACCAGTAGCCATCTTGAAAGTTTAATCTGTCAATTTCACTTCAAAATAAAGTATTCATGCAATGATTTCATTACCCCAAATTTCAATTTTTTGAGATGACCCGTTCAAAAAATAAAAGGGGGGACATTAAAGAAATGCACTGTATAACCCCAAACCGAAACACTGACCAAAATTCTCTTTTATATCTTGGAGAAAATAACATTGTCTCGTCCTGTATATTTTATGACACCACTTCATAAGAATTGACTGAAGTCTTCAAATCGATAAAAAATCAAAATGCTGTAGGTTATGATGATTAGTCAATAAAAATCTTTGAAAATCTTCTTCTTTCGGCTTTGATAGTACATTCACTGCTGATTAATGATAGGTTTAGAAAGGGCATATTTTATGTGAATATAATGTATATTCACATGTTTATTTGTTTACATATTTATCAGCATTAACAGTTCTAATTGTATATTAACTTTTGTTTTTTTTTTGATAATGTCCACTTTGGATAATCATTTTATTGAGTAAAAAATGACGTGTCGGATACCATGTAGTTGGTCTAAGAATGAATAATTTTCTTTATTTCTATGTATCCTATGAAATTCAAACATTCATCTTATTTTTTCAACAGTTCTCGTATGCTGAATACGAGCAACTCCATTTTACATTATTTCATTATGTGTTTCTTTCATAAGTGTATTTATTTATTTATTTATTTATATCATCCACTATTTCACAAGATGGACCCAATTACAGAATAGGAAAAAACATTGAAATTTACAAATATGAACTTACTTAATATAATTTGTGAATCTAAACAGCGTGACTCACGGTCGATGGTAGGTTAAACGTTTCTGGAAAACGCAAAGCATGATTTTTCTGAAAATTTCACCTCTCACATTTCCTTACCTGCTCTATCGATCTTAAATATTTTCAGCATTGCGGCGTTGCTACTTCCATCAAAAAGTCCTA
>WOGN01003262.1:0-14679 GCA_015342105.1 Leptinotarsa texana
GGATCCCATTTATGTTACAATAATCAACTAGTCTATTTTTTAAAATCTTTTCAAATATTTTAGCAAAGTTATTAATAACTGTTATTGGTCTGTAGTTTTTTGTTTTATGTTTATCCCCAAATTTGAACAAGTTATTGTCAAATCCATTATTGTGTTTTTTAAATCAGATTTAGATCATAACACACCATAATCCTTGCCGAAATTCGGTTGTAAAATTCAAAATTAATGTTTGAAACCCTTTTGATATTTGAGTAGATGATTGGAAATAGAAAAAGTTTCACCATATTCATTCAAAGAGTGAATTTCAGAAGGCCCAAGACCTACTCTGAAATTTTAAGAATGTGTGTATTATGCACTTGATTTTTTATTTTATTGGAAATTTTATGCTTGCATAGGAGCATTTTTTTTTAAATAGTTCATATCTCATAAACGGTCAGAGATAGGTATAGGACATAGTTTATCAAAGTTGTTCACATTAGTTGACTGAATTCAAAAATTGAATAATATGCAGGGTGTTACATTTGAAAAAAAATAGTTATGGTTGTTTATCAAAGATACAAATTGAGACGTATTTTTCAGATACTCTGTATAAAATTAGATTTGAGTTTCATTCTGAAATAATAACCACCATATTTAATCTCAATGTTGCCAGAAGTTGAGTTCGATTGTATCAGTTAAGTACTTATGATGTACTGTTTGGAACCTTTGGTGCAGTAATGAATATTACCGGAGTTTTTTCCCAACACCAAATCGTTATTTTTATACCTCGACACGTATTTGGATCACCAAGTGATCATCTTCAAGATGATCAACCAAGTGATCACCAAGTGATCATCTTCCTCTTGAAGATGATCACTTGGTGATCCAAGCACGTATGTGAAAATAAAGATTTGGTGTTGGGAAAAAACTCCAGTTATATGTATCAGTTAATTTATGCCGTATTAAATAGTGAGAATACCATGAGAGATGAGTATAGAAAATGTTCAACAAAAGTGATTTGGATTTTGATGAAGAATTCAAAAATGTAACAATATATAGGGTGTTCCATTTGAAATTTTCAAGTTGATGTCTGTTACATGTAGATGTGGCAACATTGCGGTCATGAAAATATTTTCAAACGATAGATCACAACCACCACACCGATCATCAAAATTCAAAACTCTCATCTTTCTCTAGAAACGTCTAATTGACTTTCGAATATGGAATACCCTGTATATCCTCCATAGTCTACGACTATGAAACCCTCTGTATATCTCCATACATACTGAAATGTTTCTATGTCAATACCTGTTTTTAATATTAGTTTTTGCAGTTTTCCAGATTACTTTAGAACTACTTGAGAAACATCAGTTCTATTTTGATTTTTAATTGTTTCACTTATGGTCTTGATATCAAAGGTCTTCCGAATTCATACACTTCGTAGCACACTTTTCTAAAAAGTATTTCAACTATTTCAGGGCATTACATTGAAGATGAACGAAGATGGGAAATGTATAGTAGCAAGAATAATGCATGGTGGTATGATTCATCGCCAGGCCACTCTCCACGTTGGGGACGAAATTAGAGAAATTAATGGAATTCCTGTCGTCAACCAATCTGTTAATGCTTTACAAAAAATTCTCGTAAGTATGAAAATTTCAATTATGCGGTTGAATTATTAAACCTTTCTATGAAATATAATGAAAGTTTCTCGTATGGATAATAATTTTCTCGAAAGAAAGTAATTATAGGTTTTTTAATTATTTCTTCTTATCAACGTTGTTTTTCATTCGATAATGCTACCATTCTACTTTTCATTCACCAATTAGTTTGTGTCAAATCAATTAATTCATGCATTTGTTGGACACATTATGAAAGAAAAGTTTTTGGCTTTTCTACATTTCTTGTGAACTAATGAAGAAGTAGAAAGCCATTTTATTCTAGATGATAGCGAATTTTTGATGTTATATAAATTGAGTTGAATAAAAGAACGAGGAGTTTTTGAACAATGAACAAACATTTTATAAACAGAGTACATTCAACAAATATAAGTATTGTTCAACTTATTTGCAATTCTACCAACTGAATAAGAAAAAGTTCATATTTATGAATGCAGTTGTTTCGAAAGTGTTTTTTTTCCTTTCGTGCAAGGCTAAGCGCACACTGACGATTTTCCAAACGGCCGATTAAAACATCGGCCAATTAAAAATCAACTCAAATTTATTTCTAGGCGCACACTTGAGCAACTTTTTAGTTGAGAAATGGACGTTCTCCAGTTATGTGGAGTTTCAACTTGTCCATGTGGTCTCAGAATATCTTAAAAGTACAAGGGACGAATTAACCTTTTTTCTTTTTTTTTCAGTGTCTTGTAGGGTACTGAAGTTTAGAATAAACATCACGCATAATTCTGACCACAATTTTTCATTTACATTTCTATCATTATATTCTTTCAAAATTTTATCATATAACTGTAATATTTTATCTAATTCACCATTATTTTGATACAAACTAAAATAACAATTCAAAACACAACAAATCACAAAACAAGGCAACTGATGCCAGAGGAGATTAACTAGTTACTGACCGTTTCTGCGCTGACAGGTTACAACCTGTATGGTTGACATGCCACAGATTTTAAAATTGTCGCGATTTTTTATCGCCTGTGTGCGCGCTTCCATTTCCATCTATGTTGCCTAGAAATAATCGCCCGTGTGCGCTGGTCGCGCATGTGCGCTGGTCGCACATGGGCGACTATTCGAAAGCCTTTTTTCTTCCAAATTGTGTTTTAAAAACTTGTGTACACTCCATAGAAGTATCGTTTTATTTCATGTTTTTTCAAAATGGTAATTTCTTGATTTATTATGAAGTTTGTTGTGTTTGAAAGATACATTTAAAAATATTCATTTGGCGCTGGCGCCAAGCGTTTTCTTCAAGAACTTCAAATGTTACGTCTGGCAACATGTATGATATTTATACTACGACAAAACCCCGAGCAACTGCAGTGCCGAATTAAAATGTTCCACTGTTAATGTTATTTATGTTTCACTCAAATTTAAGAAAAAAATTCAACAGTAAAACGGCGTGTCACGCCGTTTTACTTTTTATTAATATTCCTTTGGAATGAGCTGGATTATTTTGTTTGTTGAATTTCAGAGATGAATGAATTGAATTGATTGTTGATAATTTTTATTCGGCGCTGACGTCGGGCGTATTTTTATGGAACTATATAACTGCATATATGTATGGCGTTGGTCATAGTACGGTAATAATCCGTTCGACCGCAGCGACGAATAAAAATTATCAACAATCAATTTAATTCATGTATCACCTAAATGCAATAGAAAGTAAAACGGGGTGCCACGTCGTTTTACTTTTTATTAATATTCCTTTGAAAAGAATTGAATCGTTTTTATTGTGTCGAACCAATGCATGAATCAATTAAATTCAAAGAAATAAATTGTTAGTTGAATAAATTGAGGAATGAATATTTGTGACAATAGAAAGTAAAACGGCGTTCCATATTAACTCATCACAAGGGGATATTAATATACAGTAAAACGGGGTGTCATGTCCTTTTGCTATTTATTACTCAGTACTCAGTATACATGAATCAAATTGATTGCGATTTTTTCGGCGCTTTGGCATATTGTACTACTATCAAATAAATGAATATTACTAGAATTTTATCCCAACACCATACCGTTATTTTCATCGCCACGGCACGTATTTCAATCAGCAAGTGATCATCTTTGAGAGGAAAATTAAACTGAATCTACATACAATGTTGTTCTTATTTATAATATAGATACCTCTGCTAGGTACCTGGGTCTTGATTGTCTTAAAATTAATTTCATAATGTAGCCTTATCTATAATCAATCGACTAGAAGAAGAATCGTCAAGACTCTATTTGACCGTGCTTTCGCGTCTCGAGAAGGAACTAGACAACATCGAAAATGATCTTCAACGAAATGGCTACTCCAAAGCGATGGTGGAACAGACTTTGGCTAAAAGACAGCAAGAGCCTCGTAAGAAAGAGGAGCCGCCACAACCAGTGCTTACTACATCAGAAGATTATCGGAAAGGATAAGAAAAATTGGATCCAAGTGCAATATCAGAACCTGCTTCAGATCCGTAGCCGCTATCCGGAGCTGCTATCCGTAACAGCGTCATGAAAACCAGGACACCAAACGGGGACTGCGATTCCAAGAATCGGATACCGGATACCCTGTGAGTGCGTAGAATTCTATATTGGGGAAACTAAGAGGCCATTGAAAGTTCGCATTGCCGACCACAAAAAACTCACACAGCGAGGGGAAACCATCAAATCAGGATTAGCAGAGCTTGTTTCGACTCATCAACATAACATCGAGTGGTCCCAAGCTAATATCATACACAGGGAGGAAAACTGGTTTAGAATGAAATTCAAAGAAGTCATATACATGTTGTCCAACAATGTACTCAGCCAAGCTAGCGAAGAGATACGCAACATATGGAACCCATAATCAAGCTAAAAATAGCCAACTCCCACCAAACGGTCATCTCTCGCTAAATCGGTGAAGCAGAAACAGGAAAGAGGAGATAAGTGAAAGTACTCGAATGACCCATAAATAGTCATCTCTCGGGGGAATTAATCCAGTCATCACCTAAAGACGATTATGGATGCTAACAATCGAAACGTCGTGAAATAACTTGGCTCGGAAACTCTTAATATTTATTTTTTATTGTTTCTTATTTTTTATTCAATTATTTCATGTGTATTGGTTCTATTAGGGATTCCACATCATTTTATATAATACTAGTACTATGTCTCTGTGTCACTGCTGTTCCAATGTTTTGACATAATCATAATCAACGAACTTAGGTGTACGCAGCTTTATAGAACAGTGCTTTCAAAAAATTGTTCTACAACGCCATCTAGTGGAGAGTTACAGAAAAATGGATAGCCTAAAAACCTTCTCTATGAAATATTACTTATACATGTCAAGTTTCATCATGATCGGTTGAGCCTGCAGAAGTTTATTACTTACCAACCAACCAACAAACATCCATTTTTATATAGTAGATTAGACAATGGAAGTCCTAACTAATGAAATTCATCATGAAGTCAATCATCTTCAAACAAAGTAGATTTAGTTAAATCTTCCCCTTGAAGATGATCACTTGGTAATTGAAACACGTGACCAGGTGCTGAAAATAGCGGTTAGGGGTTAGGATAAAAGTCCAGTAGTATTCATTACTACACCAAAGGTTGACGCCAGCGCGAAATTATCAAAACTTTTTTCAATTCGTGTATCTACTATTATCAATAAACAAATTCATCATATTTTTATAATTGGAAGACAGGTGTATGACAAAAATTTACTCGCAAAAAATTCAAACAATGCTTCAGTAGTATAACTGTTCACAATTTTTCATCGAGCAAATGGATTCATGTAACACTGAAAAACAATCAATCATATGAAACAAAACAAATTTTGTGAACAATCGTTTATAGTGTGAACAGCAAATGTATGAATTATAATTTGATTGAAATGAATAAATTGTTGAGAGAATAAATTGAGGAAAAATTGTTGATTGTACGCTTCTCGACGAGCGATTCATCAACTAAGTTGGTATCTTCAGAAGATAAAGAAAAGTTTTCTTCTTCGGTTGTTAAAACGCGAGCCCAGAAGTGTATTGTTTTTTTGGTGATTGCGAAAGGGGATCGTGTTAGATTTTGAGTATCACTGTTGTTGAAGCATCAATATTTTGAATTTCAAAGAATGACGAGGGATTTTGAACGGAGAAGTTAGTGATTTATTGCATTTCATTACTTCGGACTTCTATTGTTGATATGATATAAATTAATTTGAAATCCATGAAAGAATCTGTTAAAAGGATAAGAAGAATTGGGTCCAAGTATAACATCAACATGCTTCAGATCTGGGAACACTATCCGTAGCAGCCTCACGAAAACCAGGCCACCAAACGCCGACTGCGATTCCAAGAATTGCATTTACCGGATACCGGATGCGGAGAATTATACATCGGTGAAACTAAGAAGCCATTGAAAGTTCGCATTGCCGAGCACAAGAAACACACACAGTGATGAGAAACCAACAAATCAGGAATAACGCATTTAGCCAAGCTAGCATAGAGATACGCAACATATGGAAACCTGTAATCAAACGGAACACGACCAACTCCCGCCAAACGGTTAGCTCCCGCTAAAACCTATGAAGTGGAGAGAGAGAAGAGGGGATAGGTGAAAGTTTGAATGACCTATAAATAGTCAGATCTCCACGCAAAGATGATTGTGGATACTAACAATAGAAACGTCGTGAAGTAACTTGGCTTGGAATCTTTTAATTTTCAACTTTCATTTCTTGTTAATGATTTTTTAATTTGCATCTCGTGTTAATAGGTCAATTTTTTTATTTTTAGTTATTGCTTGTATTTTATTTCATTGTAATTTCAATTTTTGTTGCTCAATATAATTGTTTCTTCAGCTAATTCTTTTTTATTTTTTACAGATTCTTTAAGGGTTTTCAAATCAAAGAAACCACGAAACATTGTTAACCACCATCAAACAGTGATTTATTGTATATCATACATATTAATAGTAAACGAAATTTGTCTATGTTACTTTTCAATTTAATTAAGGTTTAAGAGAATACTCATTACGTTAAAATATTGAGAAATATATTGTTATTTACTGATATAGTTGAAAAGAATAACTTTTAGAAAAAAGTAAATAAAATAAGAACAAGAGCAAAATATTGTTCATCGTAGATATTGGTCTCGATGGAAAAATTGTCTTGTTGTTCCAATAAATAAAAATTGTTATTCAATTTTATCTTAAACTGGCTCGTGTGCACACAAAAGTGAAATAACAATGCCACCAAATGTATTCAATATTGGGTATTTCATTTAATTTTTCTTTTTCAGAGGGAAGCGAGAGGTTCAGTAACGTTTAAAATAGTTCCTTCTTATAGAAGCGCACCACCACCATGTGAGGTAAGTTTCCTACACTGATCCTTTGACATTTTTGTGATTAGGTTGAGTCCAAAGTGAGTGGGTCTATTTGAACCCGCAAGGGTTTAGTGTGGCTCGCACCTTCACACTCGGAAAAATAAACCCAGATTCTTAACGAAGTCGATTAGTTTGTATGGTGAGTGGTCTTTCAGGTCAGATGGTGAGAGTACAGCTCTGCTGAATCCTAAAGACCTGATTCGATCCACAGCGGGGCAGGCACAAAGTATATGCTCTGTTAATGAAATAGTCGGATAGTTAAGTTACAAGATTCTCACCTTGATACCCACGACAACCTTTCTATATGAGGGTTTTTGCACGACAGCTACACCTGACGATGCCTTAAATTCAGCCGTGCAGGGCTTTTTCGCCTCTGGTTTTGGTGAATCATCACGCAAACATTTGCTAACCTGCTCTGTCCCCACCTGGGACAGAATCTGCGTACGATTGAGCAATGCGGTTTTATAAGGTATCCCGTTCTTGAAGAGACGACTCAGTCGTTTCCTGGCTGCACCACAAAACCTTTTTTTGATGTTCAGTTGTTGGATCAGGAGTTCTAGAATTGATCCTGAACTAAATTCACAGAGAGATCAGTTGGAGTCGTAAACTCGACATCCATCTCCTCTGTAGACTGACTACTGAATTAAATTTACAGGGAGGTCGGTTGGAGTCGTAAATTTAACATCCTGAACTAAATTTAGAGAGAGGTCCATTAGAGTCGTAAACGCGACATCTAGCTACTCAATAGACTCGCTCCTGAATTAAATTCACATGGAAGTAAATTAGAGTCGTAAACTCGACATCCATCTCCTCTGTAGACTCGTTCCTGAACTGAATTTAGAGGGAGGTCCATTGAAATCATAAACGCGACTTTCAACTCCTCTATAGACTCGCTCCTAAACTGAATTTACATGGAGGTAAATTAGAGTCGTAAACTCGACATCCATCTCCTCGTTAAACTCGCTTCTGAACTAAATTCACGGGGAGGACCGTTGGAGTCGTTAACTCGACTTCTATCTCCTCTGTAGACTCGCTCCTGAATTAAATTCATAGAAAGGTCAGTTAGAGTCGTAAACTCGTCATACACCTCCTCTGTAGACTCGCTCCTGATATAAGTTTACAGAGAAGTCAGTTGGAGTCGTAAGCTCGACATCCATCTACTCTATAGACTCAGCGTCAGAAAGATTTTTTAAGTTTACTCTGTCCACAAAAGTCCCAGGAGTAGTTAGGGAAAGAAGGTCAATCACGGCAGAGCCGTGATGCTACGACGAAAGGCGCCCGGTATCTCGAAGATACCATAGAGACAGCTGATAAGCTCAATGCCATTCATCATCTCGGCACGGATACACACACCTTAGGATTAAGCCATCGTTGGGATGGCTTAATCAGTTAGGGAATAACAGAACCACAAGTGATTCTGTCATTCCCATATCCAGCGGGGCTATGTGGAAGCACGCATCCGATGGCCGGTTTGCTCAACCTCACATCCCAAGCCAATGCACTCGCCAAAAACAGCATGCACAATGGTTCAGGCAGTGAAAGATGAACAAGATATGTTACATTTCACAATATTCAGCTTAAAAAAATATAATTATTCGAAACCAAAAATATTAAGCCAAGTTTTTGTTTCCTAGGTCTTAACTTTTTCAAACTATTACAATTCTCTGAAATAATCAATTTGAGTAATGTTCATTGTTTCATTAAACGTATTACTCTTAGATGGAAATAACTGAAAGTGTTTCACAAAGATAGTTGGAGTATTTGAAGATTACATTTTCATCTGTGATCATTTAGAAGTCCCTGAGATACCAGGCGATATCAAAGAGTATGTTGTACAACCCTTTTCCCCATACTCGTGGGAACGTAATGGGCCAGAACGCAAGTGGGAGGACCTGACCTGGGGGCGTAGTTACACCAATGAAAGTGTTGATCAGTTACTACAGTTCATCTTGTAAAAAATTCACACATTTAAAACGTAGCCGATGCACCTACATTCCATAATACGAGAATTGGGGAAGTAATGGACTTAACATTCGGCACTACATTTATAAGTATGAAATGGAATGTGCCTGATGAGAAAAGTTGTTCAGATCATCAGAATCTGGAATTTGAAATCGGAGGGTCTCATACCTCGATTATATATTGTCAAACAGGTAGCCTTTAAGACAGACATGAAAACTCGTTCAGTTCTAGAGTTCTATAAGACGAGTAAGAGATTCTATATACTAAGAGTTAGTATGTTAGTTAGTACAATGAACATTATCTTATCGTCAACCAGAAATAAAACAAGGATATTTTCGGGTGAAATAATTATTTAGCATGGATGTGACAACAAACTAGAAATACCTTGTCCACAAAAAATCGTTAATTGAATACAATAAAGCTCTGAAGAAATCTGAGAGAGAGTCATGAAGAAGGCGACAGTTTGCGCCAGAATCTGTAAAATACTCTCTGAGGGACCTTAGTTTTCAATATGTAATCATAAAGCAAATGCGGGAGTACACAAAAATAGGACATCTAGCACCGAAGATCTTAACAAATTCAGAAGTGGAGGCTCCTGAAGAAGCACCCAGAGAGGATTGCCTGGCAGCAAAAGAACCAGAACTTTTATTTGAGAACTTATGTTGAGTCATCAAAAAAAATTCGTCTCTGGTATATGTACTGAAACATGAAGGACAAAGTAGGACTGAACAACGGAGAGCTATTATGATGCACTGGATCACCGGAGTCAAACAATTCATAGACAATCCAAATTAGTAAATATGACATTCATCAAGCTGTACAAACTTATTCAAGGCATACGATTGTATTTTGCGAAAGCTTGGGAGAAACAGGCGAGTTAGGTGACTCCACAGTAGTACAAAAAAATATTTCTAAAAAAAATTAAAAACAAATATCTAGGACATTTAGTAGAATTTCAACAGTAATTTTAAGAAAAACGAATGATTTCGATTTCATTTGATGCTTGTTTGAAGGTGGTTGACAATGTTTTGTGGTGTATTTCATCAGTTCGGACTTCCATTGTCTAATCTAATATAAATTGATTTGAAAACCCTGAAAAAAAACTTCAGAAAATTAATAAGATCAACCGAAAATAACAGTTTTATTAAACAAAAAACTGAAATTACAAAGAATTAACATACAAGCTACAACCAAACAAATAAAATTGAAATAATAATAAAAGCTGAAAAAATGAACATTAAAAATTATAATTACCAAAAATGAAAACAAATTGAGAAAAATTAAGATTTCAAACCAAGTTATGTCACGACGTTTCGATTGTTAGTATCCACAATCGTCTTCGGGTGATAACTGATCTGACTATTCATATGGTCGCTCGAGTGCTTTCACCTATCCCCCCTTCACTTCCTCCGCTTCATTGGTTTTTAGCGGGAGATGACCGTTTGGCGGGAATTGGTCGTTTTACCTTGATTAGAGTACGAACTGATGAAAAAACACCCACAAAGTTTTGAATACCGAAATGTCATAACATTCAATGAACAAATTAAAGGCTTCCCAGAATGTAAATAGCTTTTCCACGATAAGCAGATCGTTCCTGGTCATTCCTAAACAGAGATCATCAATATTATCATAATTATTATTATTCCCGATTGTTATTTTATACCACATAATTACCAGCTTTCTTATGATATTGAAAATATTTTCAATTATATTTTCAATAGCAGTATTGCCCCTGAATATAGAACATTCGCTCGTTTTTATTGGCCCCATAACTTTTACGGTGAAAAATATTGCGAAACAAATTTATCATCGGTATGATATTATATATCTATTGCATTTTCTCACCGTCAACCTTTACCCATGAATTACACACCATTCTATTTCGAATATGGAGATTTCAATTCACTTGCATGTACACTATATAACCACGACAGTCTCATATAAATAAAAATCATCTATAATCAGTAATAATATTGAATACTCTCCTCAATAAATAATCTATATCTGGTACATCTGAGTAGTTACGATTTCCCAATTCCTCCAAAAAGATAAATGTCTCCGAACCGGATATAATAATGTCAGGTCAGACAATTCCACTTTCTGCTTCGATAAGTTTGTTGGAGATTAAAATGGAGACCAATATGTTTTGGCACAATCATGTCCCTGGAATTGTAAAAGCTGCTTCTCAAAAGCTTGAAACACTGTTCCGAACCAGAAACATTGTAAACACCTCAGCAAATTTTGATGCTTTATGAAGCTCTGATCAGACCGTCTTCGGAGTATTGTTCTCATATATATAGAGCTCCGTCCCTAAGCACACCCTGAAGCTGCTGGATTCCATCCAGAAAAGAGCCACCGCCTGATTGGAGAAGCGAACATCACTTGCAAACCTTCATAGTTTGGAAAATCGAAGAAAGGTTGGAGATTTTTCTCTCTTCTATAGATACTTTCAAGGAAAGTATTCAAGTGACTTTTCATTTTTGATTTCAACAAGAGCGGAATATATCAGAAATACGCGACGGGCTGTGGCTGCTCATCGTTTTGATGTCCAACTCAGTACACCTCGAAATCCTTCATTCGAAGAACTGGATTTGTGTGGAATAAACTTCCTGAAAACATTTTTTCAAATTGATTAAATCTTCAGCGATTCAAATCCAATGTGAATCACCACTTTTGCACAAGCACCGCTTTTGGATGGCCTTAAGGCTTTTCCTGCAGCTCATGTGTTTGGTTCTTGAAAATAAATCAATTTGGGAACGTAAATTTTGCGAACCTTGACATAAAATTGAATTTCAAACATATTGAATAGATTAAAATTACGAAGTTGCTCGAAAAACTAGTCGATGAACTTCAAAAGTGGCAAGATCACATCTCAGAACTAACAAAGTGAATAACGCATTCTGACTCTGAACAAGAACCGTGGTGGAAGTGTGATATGTAATCGTATACCCAAATATTGCAAGCAATATTATAATATATTGGCGTAGATAATATATTCATCACTCAGAAAAGATTATTCGCCTGATACATATTGAACCGTGTGATTGCTCCTATCAAGACACATTCAAAAACGAAAAAATTAGGATTTCATATCTATTCACATTCATAGACTGTTAGGACACGTGTACCATATAATACCTACTGCAGGAGGTGATAATAATAATAATACTAATAAGAAAAACTACCCGGTAGCATCAAAACTAGGTTCTTGCTAATCAGGAAAGGAGCGCCCACAATCAACCTGCATAAAATGAAGTCAGAAGCAAGGTTGTGGGGCCCATTATGACGGTTTGCCTACCAATGACAACCATGGTAATAACAACGACCGCTTTGAGTATACGCATGAGCCAAGAGATAGCCTTATGCATTGCTACGGGAGCAGTGAGCCCGCGCGAAAATGGTACATGGCGGGAAACATGCTGCCTTTCCACCCAAAACCTGGAGGCGGCGACAGAGCTATACAGTTGCTTTTCAGCTCGCCAATGGAGTGGTAGAAGCGTAAGTTCTTCCATCCGTTGGCATGTCTGGAGAGGAGACTTGCATCATGTCATCATCGGAGATAATCAGAACAGTCCCTTAAAGCCAGCAGGACTGGTTTGTTTGGATGCAGAGGTTCATAATGCTCTAACAAAAGTGGCTGACTTCTGGCAAATTATCACCCCCCGTGTTCAGCGTCGTTCAATCGCTTTCCGAATCAGAAGGACGAAATTCCGTCTTCATGGTTTCGAAGATTGATCGCCGGATACACCAGATGGAGGCTAAGATCACGTTGGATAAACAACACGGATCTCTTATCTAATGTGTGATGGATTACAGGGCGGCCAATAAGTTCTTCACGCCCGCAGTGCGGTGAATAGCCGCCAAAATACGATGTACTCATCACATTTTAAGTCAAAATATGCTGCTAACCACCAGACAGTACTGCCTTGATCGGGTACGAATGCTAGTAACTGATATGAAGTCACTAGTCAGGCGAGCGAGTAGTATCGCAAAAAACTTCAGGTTCCACGAGAAACCTTCTCGCTTATTCCAAGAGCTTTCGCGTATTGTGGATGACCGGTGACCGCAAATCAGGTGTAATTCTTCTAGAAAGACATCTATGAACACCCGCAGTCACTCAACACAGATACTCCAGCCTAAATTGAGATTTCACTAGGAAGCTCTGGCAGCCTGAGCTCAATGAACTGCGCAACCCTATAATCCCGGATGACGTTCGAAGAGCCCTTGTGGGTTCCAACAAATTCATGGCTTATCCAAGCCCAGATGGTCTGAACACATTGAAAAAAGAATACCAAGCACCCACTGCCATCTAGCCAGAGCTTTCAGCAGACTGTTCTCGTCTCCAAAAGGGGAAGTTGTTTTCTACGAACACCACATATTCTATCCAGATCACAAATTTTAGCTAGATTTATACAGAAGCTCACTGCGCTTGCGTAGGGCACATAATTGTTGGACTCATTTGTTGATAATGCTGATGCACCCTCCCGATTATTCCGGATCTTCGGGGAATAGGGTCTGAAAGCGCAACCTTGTTAAATGAAAATCAATTATAATAATAATTAATTTCATCATTCACGATACATCAAATATATATGGTATGTCGAGGTGTTCGAAATGAATTAATATTGTAAAAAATGTAGATATGTAAAAAGGAAAATGAAATGAAAGGGATTATATACATTTTCATTTGTCTGAGCCCATTTGGAAGCTTGTTTTAACATTTGAAGCATTATACTGAGAGAAATTTTCGAACAGTATTGTTCTGTGCTTCAGAATTATGTTTCTGTTGAGAGAATGATTAAATGTGTAGCATACGTAATACATTCCAAAATGTGGATAAAAATAAACGCCACTGCCACTGTAAATATAACGACAGCTTTTCCAATTATCTAAATTGAAAATAAGTTTGATAATTCTCTTCTGGGTCACAGACACTCTTAAGAAATATATCTTCTACAAGCGATGATAAGATATACTAAAGACATTGGCAGAATGTGATTTATTTAAATAGGTACAAATATGGTTCATCTGACTTCTCTAGTTTTGAATTATTACTGATTTTGAAGTTTCGAGCATCAGTTCATTACTTCGACACTAGATACAGATATCTTCAACAAGAATGTTCAATATGATAATAATTCAGTTAATGATATTGAACGGAGCATATTTTTAAGAGGGATCAGTTTTTGGAAAAGGATTTTGATTTCTTCTTCTCTTTTTACATATGAAAATCTACATATGAAATATTTGAGAAAGCAATTGAATACAAAATAAACGCTTTACAAAAATATGTGTGGATCTTGCAAAGAAGTAACAAACTGAAAAAAAAACCGACAGCTACTTTCATTTTCTTGGGCGTTTAACCTTTCCCATTTCGTTTCAGAAATGTAATTAGTTTGAAATATTTTGAAATATCTACATTATTATTAGATTTCAACATAGTTTTAATCATTGAATATTTCGACCACAGTGTTGATGGCTTTTGTTGTTATGCCAGCCAATAACACCGTCTTCAAGAAAGAACTGCATGTCTTTTTCATCTTCCATTCCATGTATCTTGAATACACGATTTCATAAATTTTACGCGATTTAGCTGGAAATAATTTTTGTGACGTTACTTTCGCTGCTTCTACTATCTCCGATGGAGTCAGAGAAAACTCGGAATTGAACATTTTTCAAAATAACTACTTGACAGATATTTGATTTTCCACTGATTGGTTTCCTAG
>WOGN01003264.1:0-15482 GCA_015342105.1 Leptinotarsa texana
GATGATGCTAGGGGTGAGGGGGTGGCTTTTCCAGTAAGTTTAAATGAGCCATAATGCTTGCCCCTTCCAACATAAATTGACGTGTTTTTGGATTTTTTCTAAATACCAGTATTACAAAAGTTATTAAAGGTAGATACTTTTATCTGAAAAGTACTGTATTTTTCTCGACCATGGGCTACCAGACCGAACTTCGTTCTCTCTATTCGTGACTCCGGTCATGAAAGCCTATATTCTTTCACGTTACCGGAATTATCGGGAGAATGACGGCGGAAATACATCGCCAATTTAGTCTTTCATGTTGTTAGAATCTGACGCACTCGAATATTTCTGACGAGCGATTTTTTTTTATAAATGCTGCCTACTTGCCCGACTGTATATTGAAAGCTCATATATGGATGGTTTCAACAGGATGCAAGATATCCTCCCTATGATCATTTGTCGCGTTCTACTAAATCCTAAAATTTCCTCTTGGGATCCCCTACTAGAAGAACTTTTTGTAAAATTGATCGGTTTTTTATGGTAAAATAAAGAGCCAACTTATGGAAGCCACCAGGTATAACCGTTGCAATTGAAATAATAAGGTATATAAAGCAAAGAAAAGAGTTTCAGAGTATTATAAAACAAAATGGACTGCTTCTACTGGTGCCCTTAACAACAAAAGTGGACTATGAATAGGCTATGAATAGGTGTATTTGAAGTGAATGTATATTCGTGCAGGGCAACGTCCCTCGCCACCGTAACACAATTGCTCAGTATCACCTTAAAGCACAAGAAGTGCTGGCCGTTCTGGACTGACCTGCCAGGTCATCAGATATGAAACCCATAAAAAAAATTGAGGGATCAGCCTGAAAAAATATTATGAGGGAAATGTTGGGCAGCTTATACTTATTTCGAAACAAAATTAAAATTACCTTTGGAAAAAATTGGACAACTTTGATGCACAGAATATAATATACTAGACACCGTTGACTCTAGAATTCAAAATATCACCATCACACATCATTACCATAAAATTACAATAAAAAACCTGATTTTTTCATGATAGAATTTGTGTAAGAAATTTGTTCATTTCACTTCACTATGGTGCAAGAATTTTACCTCAAAAAAATAGGATACACCTCCCTAGCACGACACTAATGCCTTTATGTGTCATGTATCATGAGTATCTAATAATAAATAAGTTGATTACCGTTTCTCAGTAACTTAATAAGAGTTTTGGTCCGGTATGCCAATCTCCGGAGAAATATATAACCGCCATATAATACCAGGCACGGTAGAGTTACTTTATGGTTCAGCATAAGGAGTACTTCCAACTATATTTTATACACTCGAGATATAGGAAAATAAGGCATTGTTCAGCTTTGATGCCATCTATATATTTCTGCTTTATGTTGAGAGCGCGACAGATCCTCAACAAATTTATGTTGCCTTTCCGGTGATCCCTTTTGGTGCATTATTTTTTATAGACGTCAGAAATTCACCGAATCCAGCAAAATCGATTCGATGATATTGGTTTATGTCGATAAGGCATCGATACGATACCGGGAAATGTTTAACATAACTGAAAGATGATGACGAATGATTTCACCAGACTACGAATGATTTCACCAGACTACGAATGATTTCACCAGAATACGAACAAAATAAATATTTATGTGAAGAAGATAAAAACCTTGCTATTATTTGAGATGTACTGAAAAGAGACACGTGATTTCAATTCAACTAAAAGGTGAGTAAAAAGCAACCACGTTGAATAATGACGAGAAAACAATGTAAGAAAGGAAAGTCGGCAAAAAAAAATTAAAACCACGAGATCATTAGATTCGCCACCAAATAAATGAATTGTTCAATATAGTTTCAGCTGTCATTAGACAACTCCTTCACTATAAGCAACCTTAATAGTTTTTAAATACTCGTTAAAGCTGGGAAAGAACGGAGGTCTTACCTATTAACGTACGATATCAAACACGCGTTAGTTGATATTCAAAGAGTGAAAGGATTTGCATGTGATTCACAGACGTGACACGTTGTATCCTAAATTTGCCCACAAAAAATACAAATTTGTAAGAACGTTAACGTTTCGCGAAGCGAATTGGAAAAGTGATCTATGTCACTTTTAGCAGAATATCCCTAAATAATGGTATATGGCAAGTTATCTCTAAGTATTTGAAACGACATATCGGGCATCCATGGAGTATTTTTATCCCTCTTATGAATATTACACATATTAGAATGAGTAACTACGCGCGATCCATTTATAGCAAACCCTAGAAAATTGGCAAATATATTTGGCTCAAAAATAAAATATTTGTGTTTAATTTGTACAGTGTTTAAATTCGTTTTGGAGACAAAAAAGAATTCGAGTCTCGAAACGTTACCGTATTTTATAGAAGTAAATGCTTTTTGTTATTCCACTATTTTTCAATTTTAAAATAAGACAAGTTGATATTTAACTCCATATGTTATTTTCTCAACACGAACATTTTTATATAGACTCAAACAATTTATTGAAATTTTTTTTTCAGACTAAAAATGATTTATAAACCCAAAATTCAAGAAAAAAATCTCGAAACATTCTTATATATTCTTATTCGGCAAGACGGTAGCTGAGCGGTTCGATGTGGGTGGTTTGCTTCACTCACTCAATCCACCGCTGTGTGAACCGGAGGTTTGAACCGCAAAGACGTTAGGAATCAAACGTTGAAAGGTAAGACCTCGTTAATCCTTAGCCAGCACAAGCATCGACTTTTGAGGGTTGTCATTCATAGGAAGCGACAGCTAGTTAATGGAAAAACAGATTTTAACTTAAAAAAATAACAAAGAGAAAAATGTTACATGGGGACTTAAATTTGTGAATTGAAATTTTGAAACAGTTTTTGCTATTCATTATCATTTGACCTCTAAAAAATTGAAGGTTATACATATACACATTTTTGGATAAAAATTTTCCAGTGTTTAAGTCGTTCATTTATAAATAAAAAAGTATCCGTCTATTGCATGTCACATACTTCATGATGTACCAATTGAAGCAGTTGCCCAGATACTTTTTCAGTCTTTCTACAGATATTTCACTCCAGAAGTTTTAACATTACCTAATACTGTAACTTTTTGGCTATCAATTCCTGCGAGAACTGAAAGTAAACTAGGGATCCGTGAATAGCCAGATACCAATATACGTCAAATATATGAGTATAAAACCCCCCAAGACTTGAACCTCGACGTCCTGCTAATCCAGAATTGTGTTACTTACTAGAAAACAGCCCTCTACTGCCATGTTCGAGTTAGCCTCCAGGGAATTCGTCAAATATTTCAGATATGAAATCGCTCACCTGCAACAAACACACACATTAGTTTACAGACGGGTGCATTGGAGATATTGGGTAATTTGGACAGACCGACACGACGATCGATTGAGTCATTTGGACAAACTGCTCATTGCAATGATAAAGTGACAAGTAGGAAGGTAGTATACTGGGCTCTTTATTTTAAAGGGTTTCATAGGAGTAGCTATTCAAATGAAACGACGTGGTATGAAATTTTATTTGTTATTGGCAGGTAAGATTGGAACTACTGGCGTATATAGACTGTATTCAATAAAAACACTTTTCCCATACCAAAATGCTCACGCTCTTCTCAATACACGCCAACTATGTTGGCGTCGTTAGGTGATGACGCTGAGGAGATAGGAGTTGACTGTTTGAACTGTTATGTCACCTTCTGCTGGCGCTAATTTGTTTGGTAAACCGTGCGTCAAGAAGATTAGGTATTGAAGTTTTGATATGTGGGAGAAGCCTTGTTGTTGGAGTGTATTTTATTATTATCTGATTGATTTACTCTTAAAAGATAACCGAACTCTTTAAGTGTGTACTCATGAAAACGTATGACACCTAACTGATTGAAACCAATAACTATGAGAGATAGAAGGTCTGTTGAATGGAGAATGAGAAACAGTAATTTTTGGTCAATGAAGGAGATATAGAAGGTCTGTTGAATAGAGAATGAGAAATAGTAATTTTTGGTCACTGAAGAAAAAAAATGATAATATCAGAAACCAACCTTGCATGGTCAATTTCGTTTTATATGTTTGTTTCAGAGAATATTGAAAAATTGGCCATCATCAGGTTTTTTAAATAGGGACATGGATTTCAACCAGATTTTATCTAAATACAACAATTTAATAATTATTATTGTAATTGAGAGATGTACTCAATTTCACGTCACCTATAGAAACAGTTCGTGATATATCTCAATAATGAACTCATTTCATTCATTCAATGCATTTTAATGAAGGTATTGGAAAATTCAAGTGAATGTTCAAAGTATCTACATCCTGAAACTTTACAATTCATACTTTTGATTGCTTTCGAACCTTTCGCGGAAAACTTTTAGCTATGAAATTAACGGAAGTTAGAAGACTGCTGTCATATGAAGACGTTTCGACAGATTCAAAATCTATGAGAAGAAAAAGAAAAAATAATGAAATATTAAAAGTTCTACAGTACCAAGTCCAGGGCGGGTGAGAAATTGAAAAAAGGAAATGAAAGCAAAAAATGAGAAGAAATAATAGTATGAAGTTCAAAAAATACAAGAACGCTAATTTGAGAAGAGAACAATTTATTCTGACATAAAATGGAAATTATTAAATAAATCAAATTTGATAAATAATGGGAAAAAATAAACAATAATAAACAAACAAAATACCAGAAAAAGATCCGAAATTGTCTTCTGATGATAATTGGTCATTACTACATTTGATGTCTAACCCAAGTGACAATAAATTTCTAGCTTTCACATGGTCTAACATGCAACTTAAGTAAAATCCTCATTTTCAACAGATCAATAATATTATTAATTCAAGATAGTACTTTTTTCATGTCAATGAATTTATTAAATACTTACGAAGTAATAGTGAACACTTATTGTAATGAGTTCGATTTTTTGATAAAAAGACTTCAATATAATATTCTGCTGATAGTAGGAATTACCTTAAAATAATAATTACATGTTATTGTATGATACATCACTGTGAAAAGGATTAAACTGGTTAAAACATGTGATGAGATATGAAATATGCAGGTCTGCATTAAAAATTGGATCTGATGGTAACTCATGGAGAACGATGGTTGGAATGAAAGTTTAGAAATACCAAAAACGTATTTTTGAATAAAAGGTATTTGAAAAAATTTTGATACTTTCTAAAGAGCAACAGAAGACATGAAAAATGAAATTGGTCGAATTTTGTTTCTTCCGATCTCGAATAGATTACTTGCAAATTGTCATTGTCTGTCTTCGAGATAGATATGAAAAATATTTGTCTCTACTTTGGCGATGTTTATTCAAAGAAAATAGAAAAGCATATGTTGTAGTACGTAACAGAATTTTTAATAATAGCGACACGCATCGTAATAAAGAAGATGTCGCAATAATGAAGTTGGGACTCTGATCAGGGTTTGTGGGGTAATTTCTAGACATTGGGTTATCATTGGCAGTTGAATAAAGTGAAAAATATTGAATACTAAATAAATAGAATTTAGATATAGTAAAACATCATGAATCAATAATTCTATCATTGTTCGAATGACAATTAACCTTTTGTATCGTTTGTTTATAGTCATACCGTATTTTCATTAATTTTCTATAATCGAGATAATCCAAATGGGCGTTCAGATATGATTTATGACATAATATTCAAAGGATTTCCCAATCAATTTTTTCTCAATATGAGGAAATAAATCATACCTCACTTCGAACAATCGCAGTTGCCACGTTTTTCGCAATTGAAAGGAATCAACCCCAATAACAAAATAGAGAGTTTTCTCTACAGTTCCCAACTTCTTATAAATTCTCAGCATTCGGTCGTATATTAAATTTCTCAAGTTCGGTCCCGTGAGCCCAAGAATTTGACTGATCTTTTTTCCTTAGGTCGGACACGTATTCATTTTATTTTGTCAATGTGTTTAAAAGTTCTTGGTAGTTTGTTTCCAAGAACGTCTGAAAAAGGCAATATAAGAAGTAATTGCCGAATCACGAAGTGAATTGAGAAACCCAACCGGAATAGGTTACAGAAATATTTTTTGGACGACTATTCGTTTCACATAAACATATAATATAAATAATAATAACGTTTTATACTACCTAATATACCTAATTCGAAAGAATCTATTCAAGCATGATCGACGCTAGGTAAAAATAGTTGATAAATGACTTATTCGCATTTTTTCCCATATACGTCAGTAGTAAAGAAGGATCAGGGTGAAAGTGCAGCATTCAAACAGACCGTAAGTCTTTTGAATTATTTATATTGCAATCAGAGCGAATGTCTATTTTTAAAAGCTCACAATAGCAGAAGTGAAATATACAAGCAATTTCCCACTAAAGCAAACGCCTTCCAAAAACTGTATTGCGAAGTTTCACAGGAGTAGAGATCATTATTTATGGAGAAAACAATGTAGGTCAATGGAAGATCCCTAAGTTTGTGTATATGTGTTGAGGTAAATAAATGTTCTAATATTATTTACCATCACAGTTGGTAGCCATTGTGAAGTAGGTATGAATTGATGGAGACATAAATTGATACAATTAATGGAAATAAATAAAATTGAATATTTAAAAGAAATCAATCTTGAAAAAGTATACATTTGGATAATAGTTGAATTTTCATTTTCAACATAAAAACTTTAATTCTTCAATGATCTTTGATAGTCTTCCACACATTGATAATAATCAATAAGATGGAAAACATCACATAAATAAAAGAAACTTACCATTCATTTGAAAGAAATTGATGAGAATGAGGTTAGGTAAGAAAGGAAAAAAAGGCACATATTTTCTATAAATTATTTTGGTCAATCTCGGAAACAAAATAAACAACTGCAAACCACTATTCCCATCATCCATTACAAATAAAAATTTAAAAAAGTTGAAAGTTATAAATATACTCCTTTCACTTACAGTTTTCTACTTATAGTGAAAGTAATTCATCCCTGCACTGATGTCAACGTGTCGAAAATCTAAGCTAGAATTGAATAACGCTTTTGATTTTTGCCAAAAAATTATCATTTCGGTATATAGCGAAAATACTATATTTATTGGTTTCATCGTTCAGGTATATTTCTGAAGTCGTTTAATATCATCTGTTGAGGCAGCTAAGTTTGAAAATGAGGAGGAAGAGAGGTGAACAAAAAAACATATATTTGACTCATTATTATTGGTAGTGAATTCAAAAATTGAAAAGAGGTAAAAAATGTAGTGGGGATGAAACAAGTTTTAATAGTAAGTTGGATTAGGGTTTCTGAAGTGCATTTGGGTTTCAGTTCAATCTAGTGCTTTTTTGTAGTGGAAGAAAATTATAAGGAGATTCCTTATTTGTTGGTCAAGATTAGCTCAAAAAATAAACTGATTTCGGGTTCACAACACATCAGTTTATTTCCGAAAGTTTATATAGTAACAACAATATCAAAAGAACAGTTCGCACCAATTAATACATCATCTCATTCTTATTAACTATTTACACAAATTCTAAAATATAAAGTCAGCAATACGTTCGGCAGGAACACTCTCAGCGCTATTTCTCATTGGGCACTCCAGAAACGGTCCAGCCATGATGTGCGGTAGGAATATATGGTCCGGCGTCAGGACGATGCAATGGCGTTCATGCATATGTAACTGGTTCATGCATATTTCCCGCGCGATTTGGCTTCTTTTGTAGCTTTTCAATGTTGTGTGTCAGGTCTATGGTAGATATGTTCTCTCTTCTTTTCTGTTGAAGTTCTCTTGGTGTCTGTGTATTTCTATGACTAAATAAATTCTTGTTGTATAATAATTCGACGTTTCTAGCCCCTCGGTATTTTCCAAAAAAATATTCTGTTTCCCTTCAGACAATGCATGTTCAGCGACTGCAGACTTCTCGGTCTGTCCCAATCGACAACTCAGCTTGTGCTCGAGTAGGCAGGTACCTATGCTTCTTTTCGTCTGACCAATATAGACTTCACCACAATTACATGAAATACTGTAAACTCTCGCTTAATGTACTGATCTCAGGTACCCCGATATTCTTTTCGTTGGTTTGAAGACAATGTCAATTTTATCTTTCTTTAGAATTTTACCGATTCGTTTGATGACACCTTCTTTGTATGGCAGATAGTGCCAAGGGGTTGATACTCACTTGTGTTTATCTTCTCTCTTGGACGCGTAGCGCAGATTATGCCTTTTCTGTCGTAGCCGTTCGCTTGTAACACAGTTGTTAGCCATAAAAACATTGATGCCAGCCGTGAAAGCCACATTCCTGAATTGGCCACAGAGTTAACAAAAAAACGGACGTTCCAACAAAAATATTTGACTAATTGTTGTAATTTGAAACTTCAACTAGAACAGTCATTAGACACTAATTAGAAGTACCAAATCAATAACCCTCATGTCCAAATTGAAATTAGAGAAATTATAACTTTACGAAAAATAACAAAAGGAAGACGAATCATGAAATGAAGAACTGTAATTTAATTTGTAGAGTATCACAAAAGGTGATATTTATTAGAAGAAATTCCACCTATAAAGGCTTCAGCTTTGTTCGATTTCGTGTTGATGAAAGACACCATCTTGCACTGACGAGAGGAGAAATATCCCTGAATATTCACAACCCACGTCTATAAAAACAGTTTTCATTTTGTTATCCTGGGTATGTAGGTTAGAAAAACTCAAAATTGTAGAGAATATATTTCATAGGTACATAATACGCACACGATGACTTTCAACATATACAGTCATTTAATAATTAAAGAAAGTGTAGATTTTAACTTTCAAATAGTAGAATAGTAGCTCGAGAGCCAAAACAGGAGATCTACTGCAAAAACAGTAGACATGACAACAATGAACATGGCGCTCTTCTCGTACGATTTCTCCCTCACTTGCAGTTGATTGATTCGCACTACTCCGTAATTTAGTTGAGAAAGATTCAATCTTCTCGCTTGCAACATCATGAGTAACACTGTGATGGATTTTGCTGACTTTTGCTTTTATAATGACAAAAAAATTATTCATCACACAACCTGACAAACCAAACGTCATCAATTTGTAAATTTTTTTTCCAAAATTCTCAAATGTTTTTATAGTTATTCTGCTATTTCAGCTGGAGACAAGTCGAACAATTCAAAAATAGTAAAAATTATTCCAGCCGTTCTGGAGTTATAAATGGTGCAACTAAAACGAGTTTGCGCTTCGTTGCACATATTGAAATATATTGATTATCAGAGATATTCACTTAATAGTTGAAACCTGCTTCATTATTATTTAAAAATATAATATAATTTTCATTTGCGTGTCAGTATTTTCCCAACGAATTGCAACAAATTCTCCTTCGTGGAAAATAATCGACAATGAGTGGAACCAAGAAAGTACACATGACAGTGTGAAATTTTTCCTCGAAAAAGATTTTACATCCAAATGATAAGCCGCCTTTTGTGCCTCAATCTGCAAAGTAAACGTACTTATCGAGACGATTTAGTCGCAATTGGTTCAGAGAGCGGGGTTGAGACAGCACTGGCAGAAGAAGAAGCACAGCCAGCCTCGAATCTGTCATACCGACCGAGAACGCTGAAGATGTTTGCCGAACAAATTGGTTAAATCGAGCGAGCTTGTAATCTGAATGCAAAGTAAAGGATTAGAGGAGCCTTTTATTGACATCCTTGGTTCCTCTCCACTCCTTTTCCGCACTCTCGCTGGGGTAATCTGCAATAGAGAGGCTCACAGAGGCGGGGACTGATGGTTGCGTATTATCGGCAGTGTTGAGTAAATAAAGTATTGTCTCTCTGATGTTTACTATTAAATCGCATCATAGCGAAGAGATGAAAATAACAGAGAAGGTGAAATTGAAAAAGATTGTCAGTTTCTAAGGAGCTTGAAGGAAGGAGATAATGATGTGGAATAGAACGTGAAGGTATTGTTTGAGATACAGAATAAATAACGAACTTTCATTCTACCCCAAACAATTCTATTGCGACTATGTCGATGAATAAGGAACTAATTCGTTAAAAGTATATCATAAAACTAGTTTATCATGCAGGTTATCATTTCATGGTGTTTTATCGCCGACTAGAAAGCATTTCAATATTTCAATTTTCTTCAGTGGAAAATATCGTGTGCTTTTTGTCGATCTTTGCCAAACAATTGTTTCATAAATAGATAACAACATGCCATTGCATTCTGAATATAAGAGTTAGTGCGATGAAATTATCAAAAAAAGGAATTATATCAAAGAACTCGATAAGGAGGTGTTGCTTGACTATTTTATGGTACAGATCCATCACATTAGGCAAATATCTGTTACACATAGGTACTAAAAAGTGGGGGTTATAAAAAATTATAATACTCTCATACTTGTTTGCGACAAAAAGAATTCAAAGAGTTTGAAAGAGATAATGAAGTGGCACTATCAGGAGATGAACTATAATAATTTTATTCCTTGAATCTGATTTCGCATTTTTATCATCAACAGGATCACCTTCCACTTACTCTTTCAATTACAAATCAATAATAGCTTGGGTACACACTACCAGGAAATTTCCCATTGAAGTTTCAGCGAATTTTCAGTGCATGCTTCTTAAAAGAGCGAACAATGGGCTTAATGGAATGAGATCCTGTTTATACATCTCGTGTCATATTTTGTATTTCCAGAGTTTTGAAACTCTACTCCACTTTAACCAACAAACTATTTGTCATACTCTATATAGAGGCTAAGAATATCACTGACAAAGATTTATATAAATAATGATCCTGAAAATTAAAAAATGAAAAGCGTTATTCAATTCTAGCTTAGATTTTCGAAAAGAGTAAATCCGAAAAATAACGGAAAAACGGAAAATTAAAAACAATCTAGCTGGACTGGTCGATATTTTTTACTTAAGCTAATCACAATTCAGGTTTCAGTTTTTTTTTACTTTTAGTATTCAATGAACAAATCATTTTCAGGTAAATCAACACAAATTCACAAACCTAAAGAGTTTGTGTCGGTCGAGCCCTGCTGAGCATAGAACAACACAGCTTTCTTTGCCAATTATATTTCTGCAATCTTTTTTAATTATCATTGATAATCAAAAGTTAGCATTTACTAATGACCTCAGATTCGTCACAAAACCTCTTCAGAAGGTGGTGCAATACAAAAAAATAATTCGAAAGATAGTCAGTCATCATTCTGCTTGATTAGTTAGAAGCTGAAAACCACATTGCGTACAATAGCACGACACTTCAAAGAGTTGACTGCATAAAAAGACAAAGGATGTCATACAAACCCAAAAATTGAAAAAATTTTTTACTGACTGAAAAATATACCTATTATGTGATAGGTTGTTCCAACTACTGGAATCACTGGAGCCTCTAGTAATGATTAGTTTGAGAAAACAACTGAAAAAGATATTGCTTTATTCTACACTATTTCGGATAATTCAAAATCCTCAAGTCAGTTGTTCAGTAAAAAGATTGACGTAAGACGATAATCAGTATGCAATTGTATGAGCGAATCAGAACAGATTTATTGAAGACAAGGACACGAATTTGAAATGCCACATAAAAATCCTATTAGTATTTTCAATTGTTTTTCAGAAGTATGTTACTTTAAGATCTAGAAATGAAAATACGAGATAAACCTGTATATTTGAATATTTTCTCAGAGGTTTCTTTAAGATTTTGACGTAAAGTTTCTATAACTGTCTACAATTTTCAAGAGTTTTCTTTGTGGGTTCGAGAAAGGAGAAAAAGGTAGTTTCTGCGAATTGGAGTACCAAAAGAAATACATTTTCATATAAAATTCACATTTTTTGATGTTATAGTCAAAACTTATAATGAGTATTACTGATAAGTTCGATAAATCTCTATCTGAATCTTATTCGAAGAAAGTTACTTTTCTGGAAAAATTCAGTAATATTCACATTATATTGATTTATTTTGAAATGTTTTCTGATTACTAGGAGTTCGAACAACTCATACTATAATTTCAAAGTAGTAGGTAGTAAATTCTCAAAAATGACTGACGTTTTTGCCTTAACCTGTCTCTTGCAGTGGCTTACCGAAATTGTACTAAACAGACGGAAAAAAATGATGATAAAGTATATAGAATCATAACCTTGACATTAATGTTTTCGTTTCAATGCAATAATTCTGAGAATTCAATGCCTACTATTATGGTATTGTGTAATGAAAAATGAGAGGGGAAGGAATTTTAAACATATTTTTACGTAATTATCTATGCTTTTTATCTCTATTGTCGGACGTTGTTTTTTTGAAAACGGGTCATACTATTTTTCCATACTGCGAATTAGTTTAATATTTTCCGTCAATCCTATACAAATTTTTCAACAAATTCTTGGCTCATTATGATTTTGATAAATACAAACTATTCTGGAGCGTCTCCTCAATAAAACATTTTGGACATTCCTATTTCTCCAGGTATTATTTTTTTATTCTGGATCATTCGCATTAATATATTCCACAAATATGCAACGGCCCTAGCCCTGCATATATTTGTAACGACAGTACTAATGGTAGAACTGTTTTATTGAAGGTTCAGTAAATTAGGGACTTAGTTGCATTATCTAGCAATCGACATCCCTTTATACAAGGGGTTTTCCCTAGCGTACTTCACGCGAACTCACAGTTATTGCTGCATTACATACAATAATGAATTCATAATCACCTGCAGGGTAATTATTGCAATGAAAAATCTATTTCCTGTTCATCAATTATTCAAAATATTTCTACAAGTGTGGGGCAGGATGGAATTGATTGGGTTGCATTTGTTGGTATGCAAATGATATTGTTATGAAACTTTTGGTATCAGAACATTTTTTTTTCACTGAAAGTTTCGCGTTAGTATTCGAAAGCATCAATTTTCAGCTTCAAATGCTAGATAATGTTATTCAAAAAGGTTACCCATTTGGAAATATAGAAGAAGTGAATATTTCTCTGTAAATTGGCAAAGCACAGGAAATTTCCGCAAGTTATTCAAAATGTATTTCCAAGTTCAACTACGTTAGAAGTTTCGAATAATATTCGAAAGGACAAACAACGCAAATCGAAATCAATACTGGTAGATTCTTAGAATTTATTATATAATTCAATGTAAATTACTGAACTGATTATTCATCATATTTAAAAGTAACTGAACTAGGCGACTGCACTCATAGGAGAAAAGAGTTCGGAGTTTCAAAAATATTCGGAAGTGAAAAACAAGTAATAATAGCATTCTTCGGAAGAAAGTAAACTAACAATGATATGAAAAAAAACATATCGATTGTTTTCTTTTTTAACTTGACTTTTGGCACACCCTGTACGAACAAACGTAAATAACACCATTCACCAATTAGATAAGTGGAACATTTATGGGTGGATGTTATTTTAATTCCATTTGTTTATATATTAAAGTAGCCGTATTTGTTACTCTAGTTCAGTGCAACAATCAATGATATCGTAAAACATTATCTTATAGTGATACGTGTTGTGGTTCAGTAACCAGTTTGTGAGAAAATATTAATGTAATTTCATTTGAAACTACTGGGTTCTCAGCTACAATATTCTACTAGTCTTCTTCTTTGTGAACCAAACCAATTCACATCAGTTATTTCCAAGCAGTTTACTTTCTTCAGAATTCATTATACAAGAACGATACTTTGATTACTTCCTGCTGCCAGATCCCACGAAAACATGAAATCCCTCAATTTCCTCGCAAGTCTCCATTAAGAGCAGTTCTAATCCCATTCCATTTCGTTATTAATTCTTATACTTCAAAGACATCAGCATTATAATGAAATACCCAAAACATACAAAACATAGTGTTTCATTAAATTTTGATGTCAGAATTCATATAAGGATACTGGAGCAAAAATAAATGGAATAACGTTAATAATGAAGTCAGGCTATTGATTTGTTTCTTTGTTCCTCGGGGTTGTAGTCGAATATTTATCTGATTATCTAAAGATAATCAGATAAATAATGAAATATCCATATTCATAGGCTTTCACGACCGGAGTGACGATTAGAGAAAATAAAATTTAGGCTGGTAAGTCATCCTCGTCCTTATAATTACGAACTGATATTCGTGTTTTCGACACCAGGTTTTTAATAGTCATTTATGTATCAATGGCGTAAAAGAGGCCCTAATTTTTTATCCCGGTGATTGTATCTAATCGAAGACAACCCGGAGAAATCTCATTACTGAAATCTCACTATGAAGTTTCTGAAATATTCAATCAAACTTACGGATTATTTCTACAGCACTGAACTTTCCTAGCATTTGAATAATGTAATTCGCGGAAGATTTGGGGGTGGAAATGTACATAACTCATCATTTTATTACACGAATGTTATTTGACAGTCGATATTTCCAATGAATAGAAATCAAAGATGTGAACAAATATATTTATCAACATAATAATATACAAAACGAAAATAATGATGAAATTCGAAGTTCAGCTCAAGCTGTTTTTCAATAGGCGTTGAACAGTGCACTAATATTGTGTTTTATGAAATATATCCTAGGCTAGACCCGAATCACAAGCACTCTGAAGGGAAGACATATATCCATCTTAATCATTGTTCTGGAGATGAGAACATGTTGGAGATGTTGGATCCAAATCAGTCAGTTATTCATAACGAGTCCTCAACAGAAAATTATTCGGCACCAGTGTTACCAAAGTAGCATTTTTCTAAAACACCTCTGATAATGCTAACTAGCGACAAGCCCCGCTCCGCCCGGCTGCAATGCTGATAATAAATACAGCGTGACTCACGGTCGATGGTAGGTTAGACGTTTCTGGAAAACGCAAAGCATGATTTTTCTGATAATTTCACCTCTCACATTTCCTTACCTGTTCTATTGATCTAAAATATTTTCAGCATTGCGGCGTTGCCACTTCCATAAAAAAGTCCTAGCAATTATATTTTTTATTTTCAATGGAACACCCCGTATATTAATACATTTTTGGAATCGCTTTAGTATTTTAATACTTTTTTGTTAAAAATGTCCTATACCTATCTTTATCTGTTTTCGAGATCAAAAATAAATTGTGCTAAATATGGTACAAAACATAGCCTTAATTGAAATTAAGTACATTAGAACTCTCAATTCATGAAAAGTTGATATTTTGACGATAGTTTGGACAAACTCGAAATATTCAAATTATTGTATATGTAAATTCTTGTTAAGAAATACGTAATACTTTATTACAAAAATGCATATGACAAAAGTGATAACAGAATGGCAGACTTCACTGTCTACACACATCGGTAAAATATGACCTATACAGTGTAAAATATAAATGAACATATACAACATATATCTTCCCCTTTATTTAGAGGTTTAATCTTTGCACGGGTTTTCTCACTCGCGTACCTCTCGTTACTACTTGATTGCTCTTCTCAGTATTTGATGTGTTCGTTTGTTGATCTTTATTGCCATCCGAATTTTCTATAGATGAATAGTCAGAAATTGATGCTTC
>WOGN01003265.1:3394-15474 GCA_015342105.1 Leptinotarsa texana
ACAGAAGACTGGCCAGAACCAATTTGTACATCAAGTCACCTATCTTTAACAATAATTTCAAATATAGTGTTAAAACTGCATCTCAGTATTTCATGGATAATTTTTAATTTTCTGGTATAGTTTTTTTTTATTTTATTTTATTATATTCTCATTGCTCATTTTCTCAAATTGTAACGTTGTAGTTATAAGCACCTATATTACTTTTTTAACAAACTGTAAGTGGTTTTTAACTGTTGGGTAATAATAGCTATTATTATTGTTATTACCGTATAACTAAATATTTTTATTTATTCACGTTTCTGTGAAATACATATTTCAGGATTCCTCAAAGCCAAATTAGCATTTGCAACTGAAAAGTATGAAGAGGTTATACCAGCATGTACAGAGGAACTAAATTTGAGTGAATCTGAGTCAAGTTACAAACTAGAAGCACTCTCACTAAGAGCATCCTTTTATTTTTTGACGGGACAATTTAAGGAAGCTGAAGAGGATCTGACTGCCATCATTGAAACTGAAGATGCAGATCCTTTAATAGTTGTAAATTCACTAGTCAAAAGGTCATCAATCAAAATGCAGACTGATAGAATTCAAGATTGCCTCGCAGATTTTGATAAAGCAGCTGAACTGGGCCCAGATGTGTCAGGTACAGTTCAATTCATTCAGTTTAATTCAGAATTCAGAAGACAAATTCTTTTGGATCAAATATTAGGTAGTTTCGTCAACTACTTGTAGAATTAAACATACCTACACGTGATTGTGTAAAACTAACTAAAAACCTAAGCCAATGATTATGTGTTCTATCAGAAACTTTTTAATATCATAAAACTTCTACTTTGAACAAAACATATTTATTAAATTAATCACACCAAAAAGATAAGTTAATCGAGTCTAGCTGTAACAGTTCTGTGTCACAAAAGCTATCAACTAAAGTTTGAGATCAACTGCAAATATTAGATAATAACTGTGGTTCCATAATTAGGCCTATATGCGATCCTTGAGGAACAACAGATGTAACAGAAATTTGTGATGATAGGGAACCAGCATATTTAATATAATGAATCCTAATCACTAAATAACTCTTTATTCATTTTTACATGTAACTATTGATGCCTAATGTTAGGCTAGGAGCTTAGCCATGAGAAGTTCATGATCCACCCTATCGAAAGCTTTTAGAGAAGGTAATATAAATAAAGCCAACCTGCCCATCTAACTAACAAGAGTGCTCCAAAATATTATCATGCATAGTGCACGTGATCTCCCAAACAAGGCAGCTTGTACAGAGTCGTACTAAGGAACAACCGAAGTTTTATTTATTCTTTTCAATCATATGCGGCTGGGTATAGGAAAATTTTTTAGGTGGAGTGTAGAGACACAAAGTAATCCTTTTTAAATCTCACGATTTCATTTGAATTAACTACTGTAAAGCTGTAAGTAAACATGCAAATATTAGTAAATATGGTAGGTTAAAAGTCTAAAGATAGTCGCAAGTTGAAGTGTAATATATTAAGTTATTCGTTGGATGTTTTTCATGCAGTCCTAATTTATGATGAATCTTGTAATTCTAATATATAGAACTCTGTGGGATACCATAAAATAACTCAATGTAACCTTGTAACTATATGTAACTTTGGTTACCAACAATGTCAAGTTTTTTCAAGATAGACATCAATAATTTTTTCAGATGTTTATCACCACAGAGGTCAGGTCAAGCTGTTGATGGAGAGAACGGATGAAGCCAGATCAGACTTTCAGAAGGCCGTAGAACTGAATCCGAATTTTGCTGTAGCTGTAGTACAAAAATGTTATACAGATTATCGATATGCCATGCAAACCCAAGACGTAGGCATCCTTATGCAGAGCATGAGGGATTTCCAGGCAGCCACAGAGAAATTTCCTGATAACCCAGAGACTTTCATCCTGTTTGCTCAAATCAAAACGGAAAAGCAGGAATTTCAGGAAGCCGAAGAATTATATCAGAAAGCTTTGTTAATCGATCCTCACAATGCTTCAATATATGTTCACAGGGGACTTCTGCTTCTGCAATGGAAGGGTGAAATTGAAAATTCAGTAGAGTTGATGAGACAAGGGATAAGAATCGATGAAAAGTCTGAATTCGCCTACGAAACCTTGGGTACTGTAGAAGTTCAGAGGTAGGAAGAATAGTAAATGTTGTGTCACATACATCAATGAAACATTTCGTACTTTTTTAGGGGTAACTTGGTATTAGCTATAGAACTCTTCAACAAAGCCATATCATTAGCCAGGTCAGAAATGGAAATGGTGCATTTGTTTTCTCTTCGAGATGCTGCTGCTTCTCAACTAAAGATATCTTCAAAATTGGGTGTTGGTCCAGATCTTCTTAGAGGAGTCTCATAATAAGTTGTTTTTATTGTTTTGTTGGATTTTCATGTGTTATGGAATGAAATTACAGTGAATTCAAAGAAAAGGTTGAATGTAAATACAAATCATTCCAATATAGTAGTAAAAACTTTGAATATATTACTTTTCCACTGAATTATTTTCCACAGCCTCTTTTGTGTTTTACATAACTGAATGTGTGTTCTCATTTATGGAATAAATGAATATCTGACTGGTATCACTCTATATTTTAACGAATTGGTAAAAGTAATCTTATATTGAAAAGAGAATGTTTTTTACTAATTTCATTTATAACTAACGTTACTACAGTTCCGTCCTATATGGACATTTTCAAACTTAAACTCTTATACAACTGTAATTAAATTTATATTTAGTTACTGAAGATTTAAAGATAGATATTGCTATGTTTGTAACTTTTTGAAAAAAATTATTTTTCATGTAAACTAAATGATATATAAATATTTATCTCTCTAGAACATTCTATATTATGTGTGAAAAAATAAGTGAAACCTGAAGATAAAGAAATTATTTGGTTGAAACGAAGCCAAACATTTCAAAGTGGTAAAAAAATAACACAAAAGTTGAGGAAGTGAAGAAGCATGTTATAAAATACCCATCATGAAGAAAACTTTGGATAGTGGCAAAATGGCAACAAACTGATATCGGAGAGTACCTTGTATTACATCGGATGTTTCAGTTGTCAATCAATAACATTGACATAAATCCATATTTCAAAACTACTTTGACATCTGTCGAAGAAGCTATCAAAAAAGGAATAACTGCGAATGTATTCGAATTTTTTATCCATTTCTGAGGACGGAGGCAGATTTTGGCCTCCGAAACGTAAAAGATTAGTATTATTTCTTAATAATTTTTGATACTTTGATTTTTACGCAGTAACTTATTGGGGTAAACTAAAAAGTTTGCCCTTCTACACTTGTATAAAGTTCTCCATTATAATTTTTATATTTTTTCAGATTGTGGAAGATAACAATTACCCAAAAAAGATCGATAAAAAACTGATTTTTTCCTCCTCAAAAAATGACTTTCGTTGAATACCAAAATATTATAAAGAAACAATTTGGAGAACCATTCAATTGGTCTTTTATAATATTTCCGTGAGCTTTACTTTTAATTATTTGGCCAGTATCCTATGATTATTGGTTTTTCTTGTGCAAACTCGTATTGAGGCTCTCAAAAGCAAACTAGCAATGGATGTTACACAGTTCAATGAACTCGGAATGCCCAACGCAAAGATAGTTCATCATCACCCTCTTCCGGGGGGTTTGGTAACCACATACAGGTCATTTCAATCTAATGAAAACGGTCAATATGATACATGTGTAAATCAAAAAATCCTGATTTGAGTAGAAATTTCTGGCAGTAGTAGCATTATTCATATTGGAAAGCATGCCTGATAAGAAAATATATTAATAGCTTTGAAGCCATTCAAACGAATTATAGTATTGCAACCTCAAATCTTGTCAAAGCCTCTTATATACAACGGTTGAAAAATATATAAAAATCTATAACTGGAGGTGAGGAAAATTAAAATCTCAACAATCTTTAATAAAATTGAACACTCAGTGAGAGACCATACTACTGCGTTGCCGACTTTTTAATGGAATATGTCAAATCGGATTTAATTCCAATACTGTCATCTTGTGTAAGTACCCTGGTCTAATATAGCATCATTTATTATTTTCTCGTTTCAAATTCCTTAGGTTTATCTTTAATGACTGATATGTGTTTTTTCAAGTACTTTTAACATAAGATACTCTTTCTCAATATACATTTTTGTTCTTCTGACCATAAAGAATATTTCTTTCACTTTCTCTCTATCTGATAAAAAACGCACATTTGTTCTGATTCATCAATACTGTTCAATCAGTGGCCACAATTTTTTTTTGTATATTTGTAAAGGGTGAACGGTAATTTCTAGAATTGAGATGGCAAACTTTTAAACAGGTGGATATTTGTCTTGTTTGGATATTTGCCGGTCTTGTGTGCGAGTTTTTTTTGTGTCTGATAATTTAAAATACTTTGTGAACGTGAGAGATATAATGTATCCAAAAGCAGTAGGTGTTACAACTATATTTCTACCATTATTATCAACGAATAGGAAAAAAGTAAGACAGTTTTTCATTTTATTTACTTTAATATCATTATTGTATTAATATACAATTATTTAGAAGGACGGTGCAGAATAAAAATTATATAATGTATAA
Source organism: Leptinotarsa texana (assembly GCA_015342105.1). Lineage (NCBI taxonomy): Eukaryota > Metazoa > Arthropoda > Insecta > Coleoptera > Chrysomelidae > Leptinotarsa > Leptinotarsa texana. Next base: position 8,002 of record WOGN01003265.1, read on the forward strand.
ACTAAATAACAAAAAAATGTACATATTTGGAAGGCACTTTAGAAAACGACAACCTATTGCACTCCGTGAATCACAAGAGAGAGCATACCATTCCGAATAAAAACATTTACTGACCAGTTCAAGTATATTCTGTTGAAAATTCATTGCAAAGATACAATAATCAGTAGTAGTAAACAAATAATTTTTTTTAAAGAGTCAACCCTCCAGTGATTCACATAGGAATGAAAAACTTAACGGAATAAATAAATATGTTCAAATTTATAAATAAAGTATATTTACAAAAGCTTCCTACATCACAATTACTAATGTCAAATATGCAAGCCGTGTTACAGAATAGAGAAGGAGTTTCAAAACGACATCTGTCAAAGAAGTTGAGAAATAAATAATCAAAAGGAATAACTGCAAATATCTTTGAATATTTTGTCCATTTCTGAAGAGGGAGGCGGATTTTGGCCTCCAAAACGTAAAGATAAGAATTGCATTATTTCTTAGCAATTTTTTGATGGGCAAAATTGGTAAATACGACAAGTTACTGATAAATAGAAAATTTTTCTTTGAGAAAGATACTTTGATTTCATGCAGTAACTTATGGGGTAAACTAAAAAGTTTGCCCTTTCTACACTTATCAAAAAAGTTGATGAAACAAATTAATTTTCATCTCGTTCAAAATTTCAGAAACATTCTTTGTTTAAAATTGTAAAACTCTAAGGATACATTCCTCTCGGGTAGTTTTCAAAAAAAATAATTTTAATAAGGTATAAATTCAACCATTCACAAAACAAAATGTGTCGAACAATGTAACGATTACTAAGAAAAATATTAAATTTTTTGACATATAAAAACAATATATGAAATGTTTTGTTTTCCTGAAAAAAAAGGAAACCTTTTTTGGGGTTACTCTCATATCATGTGAAAACATCATCTTTTCTCATACACTCAGCAATCAACCTCAAATAATTTCTGCTGCCTTCGAGTCAGGATTGGATTTTTGACATTAGCTTTAGTAAAATATTAACACAACGTTAGGAACAAGCATCATTTCTCGATCTCAGAGCTGAAAGTTAGCTGATGTATATATGTGTATGGTGGTATTCGTTGTCTAAAATTACGAAAAAACTATAGAATATAACATCATATAGAAGTCAGTTCCAAGATACAGAAATACATATAAACAATTATTCCATGCTGGACAGTCGAACTGTCACATGCTATAAGGTACAAGGTTACTTTAAAGCTAGTGTAATATCAGTGTTTACTTTGCTGCGTTTTTATAGAAGTATACCCATACAATTTCACATAGAGCAGATTTTTCACATAAAAATGTAGAATAATGCATCTTGAAGGAAGGAAAACACAACCAAAAAATTATGTTATGATTACTCTTCATCAGTGCTTATGAATAAATAAATGAACAATATTTGATATACTTTAGTTGATTATTGAACTTGTAGAACTTAATATTTATATTATTTGCTACTAAAGTATTGTTTTGAGTCAAATTTTCTATGGATTTGTACACAACCCCAAATATTTTATTTTATATCTATTCGATTCATGAGCAAATTTAAACAAATATCAGCACAATTAACTTTTGATTAACAAGTTTTGAGTACGATATTTTCAATAATATCAAAAATATAACATTTTCTTTTCATTTTACTAAAAAAATCCATAGAAAATCTGAAAAAGATGCTAGTTGTATCAATATACTTAAAATTAGTTTACAACAAATTAACTTCCATTTTGGTTATTTGGTTCGTTAAAACAAAAAGAACAACCACTGAATATAATTCCAGGTAGTTGAAATGAAGAAAAAATAGCAACACCAAAAGGAACAAAAAAAAGAATTAGTTTTAGATCCAGGATTCTAACACACTTTGACAACATATCAATTACTTATATTCAAGTCGAGAATCGAATAAAAAAAAAGAACGCAATCATTCACAAATCTAAATGGTGTAAATGAACGAATCCAGACGAAGAAGGGAAATGTAGGACAACGAACAGTGATGAAAGTAATCCATTGGTCAAAGTGTCTTTAAAATATTAAATATATCACAGATTGTTCAGATTACTTAAAATATTTCTGCAGTGAAACTTAACAACAATGAGATCACCATTTCAATCGGCTTTCACTATATTTATTGTGAATGGGTTTCAATATTTGAAAAGTATGAAAAGAGTGGATCCAAGAGGATATTTTTGGGTGTAATAAAATTTTTGAAGTCTTAAATGCACGAAAAATCACAAAATAATCTCATTAATTGCTGTTGCACTTCTTGTTCGGAATCAGTCATTGTACAAAATATTTTAGTCTATTGGTTCAAATTCTTTGGGATCCTGAAAGGCCAGTTCTATAAAAATTTTGTATATAGTTCCTGTATAGTATATAAAATGGATTTTGTTCTAATATACAATATGTAATGTACAAAAGTTGGTGAGGGGTACACAATTATTTGCTACAAACTGCAGAAGAGTAATGGACCAAATGAAATTTCGGAATCAGACTGAACCATACTAAAATACACCATTATAAATTCTTGGTTGTATCAATTGAGCGTTATTAGAAACTCAAATATCAAAGTTGCCCACTGGTAATGGTCCCAAATGTTGGCTAGGCAAATTTGCTGAATCTCAAGCTGAAATATTAAATAACGAGAAGGCAGCAAATTAAAGGCAATATTCAGTACTAACAGATCAGTTGAGCTATCTTTAACTCTATTTAGTGCATTTCAGAATTTGACAAATTATTCACAACGCAATGAAGAATTATTTCCAATCTATAGAACGATGAAATGCAAAATAAAAATTTTTTTGGTGTAGTTTGTATTTCACTTCAATTACTGAAAGTTTGTAGCTGTATTATAACAGAAGCCACGTAGCAGAGGCAGGGTGAAATTAAAAGGTTGGCCTCCGCAACAGGTTGGCTTTTTTTCAACTTTCACAAAAATTAATAAATCTAAAATCTAGGTAATGAAGGGTAAATCGAAAAGTTAACTCCAAAGAATGACAGTAAATTGTCTATAAATGAAATGAATAATTGGATTTTTTCATTTCTTGAGCTTTCTTAAAGTAGCAAACGTTTCGGAAATTCTTTTCCTTCCTCAAAACCTAAAAAAATATTTGTGAAAAATGTCTCTAATACAAATATGTCTATTTACTCTTCGAGTTGGAGGCGATTTAAAAAAAAGATATGTATACAACAAAAATCCAATAATTTACTTAATTGATAGTCAAAATGTCTCAATACAACAAGTTACTGGCTAATTACACTCTGTCCATCTAAGAAATGGAGTACTCCAAAACATTATCATGCATAGTGCACGTGATCTCCCAAACAAGGCTACTTGTAAAGAGTCACACTAAAAAATGATCGATTTTTTTTAATAATATGCGGCTGGGTATAGGAATTTTTTTTACGTGGAGTGTAGGGACACAAATTAGCAGTTTCTTCAGCTGTATCAGTACCTGACATTTTAAAAATTTCAAACTTTAAGATACCGTATATGTACACACCACAGGCATTAAAACGTAACTGACTACTCCGACACTTCAACCATAAATTCCGCCAGCCGATTGCGGTTAAATCTGATCGTCCAGCTTGTTTATTTTACACAGTAAAGGCAGTTGCCCTTGATGATCATGCTTTGATCACACATCTCTTTGTTTGGGTTACTTTGTTGGATGGAAATAGTTTAGTTAGACCCAACAAGAGTTTTGCAGCAGATGCAAAAGCTCTGTCACAACCCTGGTTTATAGTCTACTAGCTTTTATAAAAAAACAAAGATTGATGATATTGAGAAATATGAAAAAACATTATTGTTTTTCAAAATGAATACAATTCATCCTAAGAACATAATTTTATTTTTGATTAATCGTGCGAGTTTGAAAAAAATATTTCATGTTATAATTCTGGTTTTCTTCAGCTGGCTAGATAATTTGTTTAATTAATTGATTTTTGGGTACTGTTTTGGCCACTGATAAGACATGTGATCTAGATTCAATAGTCCAGACTTATATAACTGACTTACCTACCAATATTGTGATAATTCACAAAAGCAGAAATGCTTTAGGATGAAAAATATCACTAATTATCTTCATTATCATTAACCGTCAAATTCCAAAACGCACTTCCAATATCACAGCATATATACTAAAAGTATTTTATAACATCATTCATAGAATTAGAAAATGCTGATAAAGGCAAGTGACAGTTAACAGTTTTGATAAGCAAATTCCAAATGAATTTAAATCTTCTTATTTTCTGATTCACCCAGCAAACTTTAAGGAAGTAACTTTAACTCTATGTTTAAATTTGCCATCTACGGCATGACAATCAGCTATATAATTTCAGAAAGGCGTAAAACACAGAACTAGACTTCTAGGTACAATTTTCTTCTGCTAAATAAAAAAATGCTAAAGTACAAACATCAGAATTTAAATGCATAAGTAATCTCAGTTTCGAATAGCATACAGGTCCAAAAGTTGTCTTACCCATTCTTTTATCATACATAACAACATTTATAATAATTCCACTCCACGATTTGAGAATTTTCATTTCGTCCATTACTTCTGATTTATCGCCTTCAACAAATAACGTTTTTATATATTGTCATATTCATCATTACACAACTAAAGCAGCGTGTTTTGACATAAAATGTTATATATTAAACATTTTTCAAGCGATATTTTTTGCAAGGAACACAACTCACTGGGAAAAATACTAGTAAGTAAATGAAAATATCAGAAACTTGGTAGGCTGTTCTCCTTGAAAATGAAATTCTAGTTTTTGTCGATTATTTAAAAAACAACAACTGATATCGATCTGAAAAAAGATTATCTAGTTCTATGAAAAAGAAAACTTTTGTCCAAGCTAACCTTCATTATAGGTCTTACCCTTTCTGAGATAGTAATAGTAGTATCAGCTAAAAAAGTGGACTTTATGAACCAAGTAGAAAAAGTGCAGATTCAGTTTTAAATTTTCTGAATTTGGTGTGGAAAATACCCTTCCGGAGCAAGATACTATTCATAACTTGTAGTTCAAAGATTAAATCTCAATATTCAATACATTATTTTTTTTCTTCTCAGATGGTAATTGTCTGATCCAGAGCTCTTATTATTATTATCACAGTAATAGAGCTTCTTTAATTTTTTAGACACATACTTTTCTCGAGTATAGAAGACCATTTTGAAACTTCTTATGAATTAAATTGAATAGGATATATTTTTTGGAGTGATTAATTTTTTTGGAAAGAAAAGATTTTTCTTTCAACTTCTCCATTTTCATTAAAAAAAAATGTAGGAATCTTCCAAAGTAAGAGAGAAGGCAATTAATTTCAAAATAAAGATGTGTAGACCATATAAAGAAGTAACTTTTAGACACAAACTGGAAGAAAAAGTCCTCTCCAAACAATTACTTTCATTCATTCATTTTTATACAAAAAAATGTGGGAATCTTCCAAAAAAAATCCTCTCGAAATAACTTCTTTCATATAACTTTTTTCCAGTTTATGTTTGAAAGTTACTTCTTTATATATCTATACATCTTTGTAGTTTACATTGGAATTATTTGCTTTCTTCCTTTCTTCAGAAAATTCCCACATGATTTTGCAATACCAAACTGAATAATATCGCACATGTGTTATATTTTTTAAATGAAGAGTTAAATGTTTTCTCTGACTCTACCTTGCATAATATGGGTAATAAAATGCAACAATGCCATTTATTCAACCGATCAGAACAGCCTCCATAATTTCTCAACAGATTCGCTTCTATCACGAACTACTCATAGGTAAACCAACGCTCAAACGTAGATCTCTACAGCCAGGTGAAAGAATCTCCATCGCCTTACTAGAAATCACATTCACGAGTCAGGAACCGAGAGGAACGTCGAAGTTTTTTTCTTTTTGACAAAATAAACGTTCATATTATCCTTGCCTTTGACATAAACCGATCCTCTCGGTTCGAACTCGTATTTCTCTTGTAAAATCTCGAGACAGTTCTCGCCTACCTGTATCCTACCGTTTTTTCCGGTGCTGTCCATTCGAGAAGCGATGTTCACGGCGTCCCCCCAAATGTCATAGTAGAGCTTAGTGTTTCCTATGACGGCGGCCGTAACATCCCCGAAGTTGTACCTGCGGGAAGAGGACATGTGTAATGTTTAAAATTATGTAATAAATTGTTGCATGAACATGTAACCTAGACGACTTCAAATACGTAATGGTTTGGGTATAATCTTTGATAAGAACCTTTCATTCACCACCCACATCAACACCACCATCGATAAAGCTCTTACACTTCTTGGTTTTGTCTTCCAAAATCGTAAGGATCTAACAGTGGATGCCATCAGAATTGTTGATATGTTTTGGAGTATGCGTCACCAGTCTGGTCTCCTCATCATACTGTAGATATAAATAATACTGAAGCAGTGCAAAATACATTCCTCAGACTTGTTGTCTTCAAATCTGGCCCTACAGTTATATGATTATTTGGATATACTTGATACTGTGATATAATAGATTTTGTGAATCTTCACACCCTTTCTTTTCGTAGAACAAATAACAATATCATTACCTCATTTAAAATTATATCAGGTGGCATTAATTGTATTTATCTATTTAATTGTATATATCTATTGTAATCATCTATTACGTGAAGTCTCATTTCAAGTACCTGTTCGTTCAACTAGGAAACACTTTTTTCACTGTCACTAATCACCAAACTTACTATGATACTTCTCACCCATGTCAAGGTTTATGTGAGAAGCGAACCTTCTTAACTGTGATATTACAGGAATTTCACTGAATACTTTTAAAAAACAGTGTAGCAACAGAATTCAATATATAATCAGGTAGAATGATAAATTTAAGTTCATATGATTCAAATTTTATATTTTTTACCACTTTTATTTGTAACTAACGGTTACTACAGTTTCGTCCTATATGGACATTTTCAAATTTAAACAATAAACTAAGAATGACTCATTACATTTGCTGATATATATATACTACCTGAATTTACAGTTCACAATGCGCATGTGCCAATTTAAAAACCGGAGAGTAAATTTAATCGATTTGGTCATTTAACAGGTTGCACCCGCAATGTTTATGCTTGTAAATTTCCAAGGATTCTGAATAATTGAGTTTGCAACCCTTCCTTGCATAGTGCAGAATTTCTGTATCGTCTAGATTCGGAAACTTGTGGTTGTATGCCAAGGAATGGTTTGAAAAATCCATTTTTTTCTTGTCTGAAAGACCTTTCATGCTCAGCATGGAAATTTCGTCCGCGTTGTCCCACATACAGATTATTACACTCCGGACACTTAAGCTTATAAACTCCAGATTTTTCCAACTTGTCGACCTTATCTTTGACATTGAAAAGGAATTGAAATAACCTGACATGTGGTCTGAATGCTACTTCCACATTGTTTCTTCTGAAGAAACCTGCGATTATTTCTGTTCTTTTTCCAAAATA